>JAGFNQ010003478.1:55039-89524 GCA_024364735.1 Boesenbergia rotunda
ATGTATGATCATGTCTCCACAACAAAGGTTGCATGCTAGATACGTGGTTAAAATAATTTGAGAAATTATTTATGCTAAACCTTCCGCTGCACGTAATTAAATTTTAAAATTACGAACTCGTATCCATGTCAACATGCACCCGGTCCCAACATTATCCTCAATCGAACCGACCGGGCCTCGATCCTCCTCCAAAAACTACCCGACCGGATCACAAGCCTCCCCTTCAAGTCTAGTCGAAGGAGGCTCATAGTCCGACTGACTAGGCTCCTGGCCCGGTCGGCCGAGCTTCGTTTCGCATTCCCGGAGCGTCGCCTCGCACTCCTAATCCTCTCCTTTAAATGCCAAATCTTCTGTCAAATCACCCATTAATGCAAGGGCACGTGTCACCTCCCGACTGGAAACCTCCGACATCGAGGCGTCATCGGCATGGCGCACGTGTCGTCAGAGCAGAGTTCCGTGGCCTCGGGAAGTAGCAGGGGATGGACGACCCGGATTTGAGCCCGCCTTTTCCTCCTTCTGCATCCAACGGCCCTCGTTGTTGTGGTCCCGGTATAAATAGTCCCACCTCTTCATTTTCATCCTTCCTCACCTCGCCTCCTATTTTTTATTCCGTTCTTGTCCGATCTCCGCTGCCCCACATCCTCGAGTTCCGGCGAACAGTGTTTCCGGCGAACCTCGTCCTTAGGTATTCCCTTCTTTCCCGGAGTCTGTTCTTTTGCTTTTCCCGACCTCCTTTGGATGGCCGAGTCATCCGCTCCCCTCGAGCCGTGGTATGTGACCACTCGCTCCTCGCTGACCTTAGGTCATTTGGAAACCCTACGTATAGACTACCAAATACCTGAAGATCATATAATGGCCATCCCGGACCGTCGAGATCGACCCCACGGACCTCCCCTGAGCTATTTTACCATCTTCTCCGACCAATTGTTGGTCGGCTTACGTTTTCCTCTTCATCCCTTTTTCCGCGATATCTGTCGGTATTTCCAATTGTCTCTGTCACAATTGGCCCCTAACTCCATTAGGATCCTGTGCGGCGCAGTGATCGTTTTCACCGCCCACAAAGTCCCTCTTAATCCCCGGGCGTTCCACTACTTCTACTACCTCAAGAAGCAAGAGCCTGGGAACTTCTACTTCCAGGCTCGTATCAAGGCGGCCTTTTTGGAGAAAGTCCCTTCTTCTAACAAAGGTTGGAAGTCCCACTTTTTCTATATTAAGTCGACCCCCGCACCGAACTGGCCTACCGCGTGGGTAGAAGACCTTCCAGATCACCCTCAGCTACCCAAAAATCTCCGTTCGGATCCGGGCTATCAACTGGCCTTCTCGAAGCTCGGAGGAGTCCGCTACCATGCGGGCAAACTATTGATCGAGGGCATGTTGTACCTTTTCCGGCTGAGCCAAATCCCGGCGGAGTTGCCCGGCACTCTTGGTAAGTCTGTATTGCACTTGTAGGCTTGTTAGTGCTAACTAAAACTTTCTCCTTGTTGCAGCCGAGACCATGTACAGTGCTCGAGTTGACGACGTAATAGCTCGAGAAGAGGCAGCCATGGATGCCCTAGCAGAGCGGCTAGCTGCCGAGCGGGCGGTGCCACCCGTAAACGCTGCTCTGGCTCCGGAGCCACTTGAGGCCGGGGAAAACGACTCAGATGACACTGTTCCGGCTGGGGGCTCAGACGCAGCTCCCCAAGTGGTAGATGAAGCGCCGACGGGGCAGGCGACGGAAGAGGAGGAAGTGGACCAGCCAGAGCCCGAGGGCTTAGTGAGGAAGCGTCGCCGAGTGACTGTTTCTACAGGCACATCCTCTACCCCAGGACGAGCTTCAGGGGGCCAAGTTACGTCAACCCCCTGCCTGGACCGTGGTCCGGCCAGTTCCCGGGTCCCGGCTCCCGGCTCGGCTTCTCTTCAGCTAAGAGCTCCAGCTCCTACTCCACCCACGCCTCGCTCAGGAGCCATCGCGGCTACCCCTGTAGTGATCCGGTCGGGGGCCTCGACCTCGGGCACTGTGTCATCGTCGCCGGTTCCTCGGCTGGACGCCCGCCGTGCCGAAGCGGTGGAGGCTTTGCTGGCGATAAACTCGCCTCCCCGACAGCCGGTGAATGTCCAGCTTCCCTCGGAGACTACCCTAGCTCAGATAGTTCAACCCCAACCACTTAACCTGCATGGTCGGCTAGTCTCCAGCTGGGACCAAGGTCGGGTGCTAACCACGGGCACGAATCCCATGAGTCTGGCTGATAGCTTTTTCTTGGAGGCCACTCAGGTACTTCTGTCTCCTCCTTGGTCTCCTCTTTTATCTTTACTCACACAGATAGCCTTTTTGTCATGATGCAGCATTGGGCGATGAGCCAGTCAGTCGGCCAAGCATTAGTTGTGAACATCCGGGGGCGCCGAGCGGCCGAGATGAGAGTGCAAGAGCTGGAGAGCAAGCTGGCCGATTGTACTCTTCCTCCGGATGACGAAGGTAGGGACGCTCTGCGCTCGGAGATAACCGCATTAAGGCTGCGGCTAGCGGATCTGGAGACTCAGTCCGAGGAAGAGCACTTGGCCTTGGCCTCCGCTTCACAGGAGGTGGAGCGGATGTCCAATCGGGTAGCGCATGTAGAGGGCGAGAAGAAAACTATTCAGGCTTGCTACACCCGGGCCCACTCCGATCTGGACAAGAAGATCGCTGATGCTAAGGGTCTCCAGCAAAAACTGAAGGAATCAGCCGAGGCCCATCATCAAACTCAGCTCGCTTTAACAAATAAGGAGGCTGAGCTGGCTGCCCAAAATGAAGCCTTCCAGGGTCTTGAGACCCAACTGGTGGGCAAAGAGAAACAGTTAGCGGCCCAAAAAGCTTCCAATCAGAGCAGGGACTTGGAGATCGCTCGGTTGAAGAAAGAGCTAGCAGATTATCAGTCAGGCGAGGCGGCGCGAATCGAAGCAGCCCGTCAGGCCTACATCCGGTCCGACCCCTTTCTGAACCAAGTGGCCGAGCGCACCGGGGGTATGATCCTGTATGGTGTGAAGGGCGCCATTCAGCAGCTGACAGAAGCCGGCCATCTCCCTGCCGATCTTCCGCCCAACGTTGTGAGGTCATCTCGGATCAAGGCCCGAATCCCCCAGGATGCTTTTCCTCCCTTCACCTAGATTAGGCTACTACCTCCTGTTGCCTTACGATGACTCGGCCGTCAGGCCTCACGCCTTTTGTAATGACTCAATTTTGTTCACCTCGGCCCTTGGGGTCTAGCTTCGCGATGCCCCCGGGCTTGTTTTTATTCATATAGACTTGTTACGTTTCCGTCTTCCCTGCCCTAGTATCGTGCTTGTTGATTTGCGTTGCTTGAGATTATCGCTAAGTATTGTTCGCTCGGCATGTTCGACCTGCGTAGGGAGGGTCGACATTTAAGCCACCCTGCGAATTTCCACTAAGTGTTAACTGCTCGGGATGTTCAGCCTGGTTTCCTTAGTTTGATTTTTTAGGCCAACCAGAAAATTTGGCTAAGTGTCGGATGCTCGGGCTACTCGTGCTATTAGTCTTTCAATCTGGTCTTTCATCGGACTCGGGAATGTAGCTTGGGCAGGTCAGTATCCTGACTCGGCAATGATGCTCGGTTGGGAGGATGATCCGACTCGGCACTGACGGTCGGTCGGGATTTTGCTCGGTCGGGTGGATACCCTGACTCGGTGATTTTGCTCGGTCGGGTGGATACCCAGACTCGGTGATGGACATTGCGGAAATATACTGATTCATATTTTTCTCGAGCAAGAGCCTGGACACCGCTCGACTTATCCTGACCGAGCGTGGACCGCCACGCCCGGCCGGGCCCGACCGTATGTGGAACGCCACGCCCGGTCGGCGCCGAGTTCGGTGGGTGCGCGGGAACATGCCCACTTATAACTTGCCTTAGCAAGAGTCTGGACACCGTCCGACTTACCCTGACCGAGTGTAGACCGCCACGCCCGACCAGGCCCGACCGAACGTGGAATGCCACGCCCGGTCGGCGCCGAGTCCGGTGGGTGCGTGGGAGCATGCCCACTTATAACTTGCCTTAGCAAGAGTCTGGACACCGTCCGACTTACCCTGACCGAGCGTGGACCGCCACGCCCGACCGGGCCCGACCGAACATGGAACGCCACGCCCGGTCGGCGCCGAGTCCGGTGGGTGCGTGGGAGCATGCCCACTTATAACTTGCAAGAGCAAGAGTCTGGACACCGTCTGGCTTACCCTTCCGAACATGGAGCATCACGCCCGACCGGGCCCGACCGGGCCCGACCGAACGTGGAGCGCCACGCCCGGCCGGCGCCGAGTCCGGTGGGTACGTGGGAGCATGTCCACTTATAACTTGCAAGAGCAAGAGTCTGGACACTGTCTGGCTTACCCTGCCGAACGTGGAGCGCCACGCCCGACCGGGCCCGACCGAACGTGGAGCGCCACGCCCGGCCGGCGCCGAGTCCGGTGGGTGCGTGGGAGCATGCCCACTTATAACTTGCAGGAGTCGTTCTTCTCTACGTGCTCCGAGTTTGTCTATTACATTATTTGAGTACAAGTACAGAGATTCCTTTACTCAGCTTTCCTCACGATACAATCTCAAATGTATTGCGCTCCAGGGTCTTCCGAGCTGCTTTCCTTGAGCGTCTTGCAAATAGTAAGCTCCCAATCCCAGCGCCTTAACCACCAGGAAGGGGCCACTCCATTGAGGTTCCAGCTTGCCTACTTCCCCGACTGGCTTGACTCTTTTCCATACCTTGTCCCCTACTCGGAAACTGCGGGGTATAACCTTCTGGTTGTATTGGCGTCGCATTCGTTGCTGGTAGGCGATCATGCGTACTGTAGCCTTGGCTCGGACCTCCTCAATCAAATCAAGCTCCGCCCGTCTTTTCTCCGCATTGTCTTCCCTGTACAGATGTCTTCTGTCATATTCACAGCCGACGTCCACGGGTACTACAGCTTCACTACCGTATACTAACTGGAAGGGTGTGCACCCTGCCCCTTCTTTAGGAGTGGTCCGGAGAGCCCACAGAACGCCGGGTAGCTCGTCCACCCAGGACCCTCCGACCTGGTCCAACTTGGCTCTGAGTCCCTTCAAAATTTCTCTGTTAGCTACCTCGGCCTGACCATTACTTTGGGGGTATGCCACTGAGGTGAAGGCCTGTTTGATCCCGAACTCCTTGCACCACTCTCTTATTATCCGACCTTGAAATTGTCGACCATTATCTGACACCAGCTTGTGCGGTATGCCATATTGGCATAAGATATTCTGCCACAGGAACTTCTTCACTGCTTGTTCGGTAATCTGGGCTAAGGCCTTTGCCTCAATCCACTTAGAGAAATAATCCACTGCCACTAGCAAGAACTTCTTCTGACCGGCTGCCCTGGGGAACGGTCCTACTATGTCCATGCCCCACTGGTCGAAAGGACAGGACACAGTGGAAGCTCTCAGCATCTCGACAGGTCGGTGCGATAGATTCTGGTACTTCTGACAAGAAAGGCAGGAAAGGGCCAATCTTTCAGCGTCCTTCTGGAGGGTCGGCCAGAAGTAGCCTGCTAGTAAAACCTTCCGAGCCATGGATCGACCTCCTGAATGATTTCCGCAGCACCCCAAATGCACTTCTCTGAGCACATAGTCCGCATCTTCTTTTCCGAGGCATCTGAGTAGTGGTCGGGAAAAAGCCCGCTTGTATAATGCATCCCCTATCAGAGTGAACCGGGCTACCCTTATCTTCAGTATCCGGGCCTGCTCGAGGCTGTCCGAAAGAGTTCCTTCTTTCAGATAGGCGATGAATGGAGCTCTCCAGTCCCCTTCTATCTCCATTTCTGCTTCCCTCTCAACCTGAGCCACCAGCATAACCTGAGGTGAAGGCTTGGGGATGACCCACGGACGGACAGAGCTGGCCAGCCTAGCTAACTCATCCGCCTTGGCATTGTCCCCTCGGGGGATCTGCATAATCTGAACTTCTTGAAATTCTGCTTGTAACTGTTGATATGCCTCTACATAAGCCTGTAGCTTCTCGTCATTCACTTCGAACCGCCCAGCCACCTGCTGAGTCACTAATTGAGAATCAGAATGTAAGATGATCCGAGTGGCCCCGACCTGTCTGGCCGCTTGAAGACCTGCCAAGAGGCCTTCGTATTCCGCTTGATTATTGGTAGCTTGGTACTCTAGGCGCACGGCCAGATGAATGGGGTCTCCCTTAGGAGACAGCAATAAGACCCCCACGCCACTCCCTGCCCGAGTGGCTGACCCATCTACATAGATCTTCCATATCCCTTCTTCTTCCTTTGCATGGAGTTCACTTAGGAAATCCGCCAAGGCCTGAGCTTTGATCGCAGTTCGGGGTTGGTATTGGATATCATATTCACTCAGTTCAGTCGTCCATTTGACCATCCGACCGGAGACCTCAGGGTTGATCAACACCTTCCCGAGTGTGCTATTGGTCAGCACTCGGATAGGATGAGCCAAGAAGTATGGCCGCAGTCGCCGAGCCATCAATACAAGGACATAAGCTAATTTCTCGAGTGTAGTATACCTACACTCGGCCTTCTTAAGTAAGTGCCCAAAGAAATAGACCGGTTGTTGTTCGGTCTCCTTCTGGGTTACAAGTACAGCACTCACGGCTCCCTCAATAGCAGATAAATAAACATACAATGGTTCTCCTTCCTCCGGTTTGGCTAGCACTGGCAGACTGACCAAGTAGGCCTTCAATTCTTCGAAAGCTCGGTCGCACTCGGCATCCCACTGGAACTTGGAGGCCTTGCGCAGGATCTTGAAGAACGGCAGACTTCTGTCAGCCGACCGGGAGATAAATCGGGATAAGGCCGTGATCCTCCTGGTCAAGCGCTGAACTTCCCTTAGGTTCCTCGGCGGCGGCATGTCTAGCAGCGCTTTCACTTTACCCGGATTGGCTTCTATTCCCCGCTCGGTCAAGATGTAGCCCAGGAATTTCCCACTTCTGGCTCCGAACAGACATTTTGCAGGATTGAGTTTGTGGTCATACCTTCGAAGGGTGCAGCAGGTTTCTCGTACATCTGCTATGAGGTCGGCAGCTCGGGAGGACTTGATGAGAATGTCATCTACGTATACTTCCACGTTTCTCCCGAGCTGCTCCTTAAAAACTTTATTCATCAGCCTTTGATAAGTGGCCCCGGCATTCTTGAGTCCGAAGGGCATGACAGTGTAGCAATAGGTTCCCTCCGGTGTGACAAAACTGACCTTCTCTTGATCATCCCGGGCTAAGGGTACTTGGTGGTATCCCTGGTAGGCATCCAGCATACAGATGAGCTCGCTTCCCGCAGTGGAGTCTACCATCTGATCTATCCGGGGGAGCGGATAGCAGTCCTTGGGGCAGGCTTTATTAAGGTCTCTGAAGTCGATGCAGACCCTCCACTTGTTCCCCGGCTTGGAGACCAGCACCACGTTGGCCAGCCAAGCAGGGAACTGCACTTCTCGGATGTGTCCGGCGGTCAGCAGCCTTTCCACCTCGGCCTGGATAATCTTATTCTGCTCGGGGCTAAAGTCTCTTTTTCTTTGCTTCACAGGTCGAGCGTCCGGGTAAACGTGTAGCTTGTGCTCCATGACCTCGGGCCTGACCCCTTTCAGATCTTGCTGGAACCAGGCGAATACATCTTGGTTCTGCATCAGGCATTCCATCAGCTGTTGACGGAGGTCAGGCGATAGTCCCGGAGCTATCCTCACTTTAGTCTCTTCTTGGTCAGGCAAGAGTTGGACCTCTTCTTTTTCTTCAAGCAGCTCAGCCCAGGGGGAAGGCTGAGAGGACTGTACCATGTTGCAACTGGCCGGGGGAGCTCGGAAGGCCTTCCTTACTTCCACTCGAACATCATCCACGTAACACCGGCGAGCGACCTTCTGATATCCTTTAGCTTCGCCGACTTGATCACCTACGGGGAACTTGACTTTCAAGTAGAAAGTAGACACCACGGCTCGGAACTCATTCAGCGCCGGTCGACCCAGGATGGCATTGTAAGCTGAGGGGGCGTCCACTACCAGGAAGGTAGACCACCTGGTCCTTCTTAAGGGTTCATCGCCGAGTGAGATGGCCAGCTTGATCTGGCCCAATGGCTGGACTTCATTCCCCGTGAATCCAAACAGAGGTGTGGCCACGGGCTGGAGCTCAGCAGTTTCAATCTGCAATTGCTCAAAAGCTTTTAAGTACAAGATGTTTACCGAACTTCCCGTGTCCGCAATGGTTCTATGAATCTGGTAATTAGCTATGATCGCTGTGATGACCAGGGCATCATCATGAGGTACTTCTATTCCTTGTAAGTCTGAAGGGCCGAAACTGATCTGCGGCCCTTGAGCTTGGGCAGAGCTGCAACCCACTTGGTAGATATCGAGTCGCCTAACCTGCGACTTCCGAGCTCTATTGGAATCTCCATAGGTGGGGCCACTAGAAATCACATGGATGGCCACGTGTACTGCATTCTGCTAGTTGGCTTGTTCTTCATTAGCACTGCCGCGCCCTGGAGAGACGGGGGTCGGGAATAGTTGTCTGGCTGTGGGGGCGGTCGATCGAGCATTGACCTCTGACTGGTTCTGCGCTGTTCTCCCTCGACCTTGGCTGCCTCCCTGTTGGGCTCCTCTCAGACTACCCCTGCCAGCACGACCCCGACCCCTGCCGGCCTGCCAGCAGTCCTGAAGGTCGTGGGTGTGGCTGTTATGAAAAGAACAGTAGGGCTGCCACCTGGAGGGGAGGCAACCCTGGGCCACTTGCTGAACTATTCCCCTTTCGGTTCCTTGTCGGTGTCCTATAGCTCTGGGACTTCTAAGAGGTCCTCCGGGAGGCGCACTTCTCTGATGATGCTGGGGGACCTCGGGCGCCGGTCTGACCTCCGGTCGCCTGGCGGCTTGTGCTTCTTCCACATCCACGTACTTACTGGCTTTGCCTAGGAGACTTTCAAAGTCCTTCGGTGGTTTTCGGATCAAAGATCTGAAGAACTCGCCCTCTTGTAAGCCTTGTGTGAAGGCACTGACTAGCACCTCAGACGTGGCAGTGGGTACATCCAATGCGACTTGATTAAACCTTTTGGTGTATGCTTTGAGGGGCTCTTTGGAGCCCTGCTTCAGGGTAAAAAGATTGAAGCTGGTTTTGTGGTGTCTCTTGCTGCTCGCGAAATGCTGGAGGAACAATCTTTTAAAGTCAGAAAATTCCCTTACGGACCCCTCCGGCAGTCTGTCGAACCATCGTTGGGCCGGCCCGGACAGGGTGGTCAGGAATACTCGGCACTTTACTCCGTCTGAATATTAATGCAGCATTGAAGCATTCTCGAACTTCATTAAATACTCTTCGGGATCAGTAGCCCCCCCCCCCCCCCCCCGTATTCAGTGATGGATGGGAGTCGGAAATGCTTGGGCAAGGGCTCCTGCAAGATCTGGCTGGAAAAGGGAAACCCTGTACGCTCCGCCGGGGTCGGCATAAGGGGAGCCTTCCCTTTAGTAGCTCTGGTATGGCTGGATGTAGCTTCATGAGGGTCCGATTGTCCTGCTCCCTCAGCCGGGCCAAACAGCGCCCGGTGGAAGTGAGGACTGTCTTCCTGTCGGACCCCTCCTTCAGTGCCCACACGAGCAGTGTGCTCAGATGGGCCTGCCTGAGTGAGTCGGGCAGCTGCTTGTTGGGCCTCCGCCAATTTCTTGGCTCTTGCTTCTATCAGCAGCTCCAAGTCTTCTTGTGAGAGAGTAACAGTCACCCGGTTGGAGTCGCTCATCTTCGTCTTTCGATCAGGTGGGATTTCCCACAGACGACGCCAAATTTGATCCTGTCGACAAGCGAAGATCGGTTCTCACTCGGATGACTCGGTCTGACCAAGACGACCCGGTCTGCTGTGACTCAGGGGGTCCAACTCGGGCTGAATAGAAGGAAGACTTAAGTCACTCGGCTCAGACCGAAATGGAACTCACAAAGTAGTGGTGTGGTTGCAAAGTGGCAGCAATCCCCTTTCTAAAACCACAAGGGGGTTTATATAGGGGGAGGAAAGCCCTCTGCCATGTCAGAGACGTCCTGTCTCATTAAGGATGAGCCAGTTAATCAGACTAACCCTGTGGCAGCTTTACTGACCCCGTGAGACTGTCACAGCGGCCTGACACCCTGTCTGGACTGCCTCTTCTGATTCTCATTAACGTTAGACGGCTTTGTCAGGCGGTTGTGTCAGGTGATGATTATGTCAGCAGTCTGCTACCTTATTACTGCAGAGGGGATTCCTTTATCGATCGGTCGGCTCACCCTGAACCATAGTTCGGGTCGGTTGGATGAGTTTAGGTCATAAGTCCCTACGCGTGGGGCGAACTCAGGGCGCTCGGCTAGAGACAATCGAGCTGCGTGATCGACCTCGGGCGACTCCCCCCGAGCGGCTGACCTCGGGTGATTGCCCCCGAGTGGCCGACCTCGGGTGACTGACCCCGAGGGGTAGACCTTGGGTGACCGACCTCGGGCGGCTCCCCCCGAGCGGCCGACCTCGGGTGACTGACCCCGAGTGGCCGACCTTGGGTGACCGACCTCGGGCGACTCCCCCCGAGCGGCCGACCTCGGGTGACTGACCTCGAGTGGACGACCTCGGGTGACTGACCTCGGGCGGCTCCCCCCGAGCGGCCGACCTCGGGTGACTGACCCCGAGTGGCCGACCTCAGGTGACTGACCCCGAGTGGCAGACCTTGGGTGACCGACCCCCAGTCGCCGATCTCGGGTAGCTGACCCCGTTTAGTCTTTCCCGACCCGGGTTATCCTCAATCGAACCCGACCGGGCCTCCGATCCTCCTCCAAAAACTACCCGACCAGATCACAGTACAAACAAGCATGGTTGCCTTATGGGTATTGTGAGATACTTGAATAATTTTTCTCAATTTAATTTTATAGATTGTTTGACCTTGAGTTAGATTCAAGTTTAACAATTAGTAACTTAAAATTAAATTTCAATAATTGGCTTCTAGGTCTTGGCGAAGTATAGGGGCCTTCTTGGTTATCGGAACAACGACCCTTTCCATAGACAAAGCCTTTTAAAGAAATGATACTTTCAATTTACATTTTGAGAAACTCTGGTCTAACTAGTCTAGGATGTGGCAAGGTAGCTTCGGCTAGTCCCACATAACTAGGTTGACCAAGTCGGGTACTCCTTACCCTTCCTGACTTCCTAGACTAAGCTTCCCCAACGTACTATCATCTCGCCCCACCCTGGTACCCTGGCGAGGTAGCGAGGGCGCCTTTTTATTGTAACGACCCAACCCGTCGACCCAACCCCTCGGCCCCTTGGGCGGCCAAATTCCATTTTTGGTGGCCCAACTACCTGGCCCCTTTGGTCGTCGACCGTCGACCGTCGTTACTCACAAGAACTTCTCACCCCTGACCAGTGGATTTTTGCCTTCCTCAGGATTCGAACTCTAGACCTCCAGGCTAAGTACTAGAGTTTATGAATCCTGATAGCCAAGTGAGCACTATGATCCATGCATATCATGTTGATATAGGTGGACTAGATAGTGGATACTGTTTGACCAGTTTTATGCATCATCGTGCACTATGCATCACTATCGATCAGGGACCCCCTCTGTGGGTGAGTCTGGTCGACAGTCATACTGACCTACCTATACGACCACTCATGGGTTAGTGGTTGACGGAGTATTGGGTAGTGTGCTCTGTGCTGCTCCGCTCATGCACTCATGGGTTAGTGAATCGGAGCGTGGTAGCAGGCAAAGTTCTCTCCTTAAGTAGTCCATATACCAGGAGATGAGAGAGAGAGGTCTCTCCCCCGTTTATATACATGGGGTAGGGGTGACACTCAGATAGAGATATCCTCCAGAGATGGCCTGGGCCTGATAGAGATATCGCTAGGATAGGTCATGGAGTAGGGGTGTTACACCGGCAGCATTCCGTCTACTCGATCGCTCAGGAGTAGTGATGATAGAGTATGGACGGCAGTCACAGCCCTACGTCGGAGGGTGGCCTCCGCTCAGCTTCCTCCCGTACATAGGTGACAATGTCTGACCGACGGCAGGGGTGACCATGACATTGCACCTTGTGTATACGTATATTTTGCACTTACTTGTGCTTGTTTTACTTGGATGCTGCATATGATTGTCATGCACTTACAGGAGACCCTTAGGTCTGTTTGGCGACTCTGCTACATTGGTATGATACATCCTATTCCCTCTTTCAGTTGTACTTACCACTGCTTATACTTGTGTTATTTCGATAGTCCGTTACACTGTTGCTAGCTTAGAATATCTTGTATATATGGTGAGATATTCGCTGAGTTTATGACTCATCCCGTTAGCTCCTTGTTTTTATTTCAGGATGATTGACTGGAGCATGCCTGACAGCGTGTCCCAGTTTGCGTACTTGTCGAGATGTTTTCGAGATTTTCTTCTATTTTGTTGGTAGTACTTGCTGGTACCATTTTCTATATTTGTTATACTTTACATTTCCGTTGTTGCTTTTGTGTTGGGTTTTGTCATACTATACGGCGGTATAGTTGTACTTTTGTGAGCCATGGTGGCCTTTATGCATTGTGTTTTGTCGTAAGTCGGACCGGTCCGCAGTCAGGTATGGTTTACCTGGTTTTATTTTATGTTTTGTCTTGATTTGAGGCCTGAGGCCCATTTAGACTGCGTGATTGTGTTATATGTGATGTATGTATGTGTAAATTGTCCGCCGGACAGGGGAGGTGATGTCTGATTTTCTATTGGAACAGCGGCTCCTGGGTCTCGGGGCGTGACAATTTATTTGGTATCAGAGCCAGGTTCTCAAGATACCTTGTGGTCCTGTGGGTGTTTTTTCGGATTTTATGTCGGAGTCGTTTTCTCGATAGATGTGATTGGGACATGGCGGCGACGAGACAGCTCCAGGCGACGATCAGGTTTTGTTGTTAATTCTAGAAATTTCTTAGGCAGGTATTAATGAATGGCATATCTCTACAGGTATGTCGCGACGCATTGAGTTGACTCCACCCCGCCGACCTGGTGGGCCAGGTCGACCCTCGCACAGGAGGACGCGAGTGTCTCAGCGAGCGATGGTGATGGGGACAGAGGAGGGTCCTGTAAGACAGACACAGACAGGGTTTCGTGGCCGAGGATGATCCTCTTCCGAGACTCCTGATGATCAGAGATCTCAGCCCCCGCGGACACCATCGCCATTTCCGACTGTAGTACCGGTGGTACCCCCGGTAGGTACGACTGCAGCATCAGCCCCAGTGGCGCCTGCTGCGGCACCTCAGGATGCTGCATCATTGATGATGCAACAGATGATGCAGCAGATGGTGCAGCAGCAACAGATGATGCAGCAGATGGCTCAACAGCAGCAGATGATGCAGCAGATGTTTCGGATGTTTCAGACCCAGGCTGCCCCATCATCTGCTCCACCAGCATCTGCTCCGGTTCAGTCAGAGGCTCAGACTGCGCAGCCGATAGAGATACAGCCGCTGGGACTGACAGTACCATTCGGAGATTCTACAGTACCCCCGGCAGCACCTACTACTACTGTTCCGAGCCGATCTGTGGCCCGGATTCCGACATTAGCACAGGTGGCTAAGGGTCGTCTTACTCTGTTCCATGGAGCCCCTGATACGAACATGGCTCGCGCTTGGCTGGAGATGCTGGAGAGGATGTTCCCATACCTAGAGTGTACAGATATAGAGCGGGTTGAGTTCGCAGTGTATCACATGCGCGACCGAGCCGAGACATGGTGGATCACTCAGCGATCGGTTAAGGGCACTCAGCCGATCACCTGGGAGAGATTTCGACAGGCGTTCACCACTCAATATTTCCCAGCTGCACAGCAGCCGACTCGATGGCAGGAGTTTCTGAACATTCGTCAGGGAGAGCAGTCGGTGGCAAATTATGATGCAGAGCTCCACTGATTATCCTAGAGTTGTCCTCAGATGTTTCCTGGAGATCTCGAGAGGATGACCCATTTTCTTAGAGGTTTGGCTCCTTACATCCAGTCTCGGATGTCCCCCTGGGATCTGACCTCCTACGGACAGGCACTGGACCGCGCCTTACATGTGGAGGCGATGCAGCAGAGACTATCCTCAGAGAGGAAGAAGGACAAGAAGACATTGCAGACTTCTCAGACCCAGTCCTCGCGGAAGCAAGATAGATAGGAGCAGCCAGCACAGGATGTTTCTGGGGTCGCTCCTCGACCTCAGAAAACGGGAGGTTCAGCATCAGAACCTTCCCAGTTCTCTCGACAGGACCGGTAGAGGTCCAATGCATCTTATCATTGCACGTGGTGTGGTTCTAGGGAGCACGGCAAGTCGAGTTGTACCATTGGACAGACTGTTTGTTTCCATTGCAAACAGCCTGGCCATTGGAGACACGACTGCCCTCAGAGGACACAGGAGGCGGGCACAAGAGGCTCAGCTGGAGGAGGATCTTCTGGCCAGTCGAGGGCCCAGCGGGGAGGCCGAAAGGCCCAGACTTCTGCACGACAGCAGCAGACTGCCCCTCCACCGATCTAGCTCTACTGCTTATTTGGTCAGGGTCAGGAAGCTGCAGCATCATATGTGGTATCCCAGCCTTCAGTTCAGCCTTCGATTTCAGAGCCTCGTCAGCAAATTTATACTGGGTATCAGCTACCTATCTATCAGCAGCCTCAGATTTCTGGAACATCGGTACCTCAGCTACCTTCTGTGCCTACTGCACTGGCATTACCCCCACCTCCACCACCGCCAGAGTCGGGTCGAGTTTATGCTGTTACTCGAGAGGAGGATCATCGAGCGGATGGATCCGTTTTTCGAGGTACAGTTTTGCTTTACGCACTCACTGCAGATTTGCTCATTGATATTGGTAGTTCATATTCTTTTATATCACGGGTGTTCTTGAGCAAGATCTACAGGTTGCCGACCCTTAGGGCACCATGGTTATCGGTGTCCTTACCTTCAGGAGAAGTTCTGGAGGTAACTCAGGAGGTCAGAGGGTGTCCTTTGGACTTTGGGAGGGTCACCCTTACCGTGGATCTATCTGTATTGGACATGATAGAGTTCGACATCATTCTGGGTATGGACTGGCTCACGGCTTCTCATGCCACCGTTGATTGCCATTTGAGGGTGGTCACTTTCCGACCTCCAGACCAACCCTCGTGGGAATTCCTTGGCATTCGGGATGATGACATAGCAGTTATCTCCGCACTTCAGGCACAGAGACTTATTACGCAGGGTTGTAAGGGATTTCTGGTAGATGGTAGTACTCCTCAGATCTCCGACGTTCCGGTGGTCAGGGATTTTCCAGATGTATTTCCAGACGAGTTGCCGGGCTTACCTCCCCGGAGGGAGGTAGAGTTTGCCATTGAGTTGATACCGGGGACTGCTCTGACATCGAAGGCACCATATCGGATGGCACCGCGAGAGTTGGACGAGCTGAAGGTCCAACTCCATGAGTTACTCGATCGTGGATTTATCCGACCGAGTGCTTCCCCGTGGGGTTCTCCGGTACTTTTTATGAAGAAAAAGGACGGTTCTATGCGACTTTGCATTGATTATAGGCAGATTAACTCAGTCACAGTCAGGAATAAGTATTCGCTGCCGCGTATTGATGATCTGTTTGATCAGCTGAGGGGTACATCTGTGTACTCTAAGATAGATTTGCGATCTGGTTATCATCAGCTGAGAGTCAGAGATTCAGACATTCAGAAGACGGCATTTCGCACCCGTTATGGACATTATGAGTTCTTGGCGATGCCATTTGGGCTCACCAATGCCCCGGCCGTGTTCATGGATCTCATGAACAGGGTATTCCTCTCGTACTTGGACCAGTTTGTTATAGTATTCATCGATGATATTCTGATATATTCTAGGTCCGAGGAGGAGCACGCTCGCTATCTTCGTATCATTTTGGAGGTTCTTCGAAAGGAGAAGCTCTATGCGAAGTACGACAAATGTGCATTCTGGCTATCTTCTGTGGGTTTTCTTGGACACATAGTATCCAGTGGAGGCATTTCAGTGGACCCCCAGAAGATCGAGGTTGTCACCAGTTGGGAGCAGTCCAAGTCAGTCCATGACGTGCGCAGTTTCCTGGGGCTAGCAGGCTATTACCGACGCTTTGTTGAGGGTTTCTCCAGCATCGCATCACCACTTACACGCCTGACTAGGAAGGGCGTGAAGTTTGTATGGACTGAGGATTGTGAGACCAGCTTTCAGGAGCTGAAGCGGAGGCTTGTATCTGCACCAGTTCTAGTACTGCCTTCTAGAGAGAATGGTTTCACTCTGTATATTAATGCATCTCTCCTGGGACTAGGCGCGGTACTCATGCAGCATGGACGGATGGTTGCTTATGCTTCTCGGCAACTGAAGGAGCATGAGAGGAACTACCCCGTTCACGATTTAGAGTTAGCTGCTATTATTTTTGCGCTGAAGATCTGGAGGCATCATCTTTATGGGGTCACCTTCGAGATCTTCACAGATCACATGAGCCTTCAGTATCTCTTCACTCAGCGAGAGTTGAATCTCCGACAGAGGAGGTGAATGGAGTTTCTCAAGGATTACGACTGCACCATTAGCTACCATCCTGGGAAAGCTAATGTAGCCGCCGACGCCCTCAGTCGGAAGTCCAGAGTTGTTTTGGCATGCCACAGAGTGATGATCACAGATTTAATTCAGAGTTTCTCTGAGCTGGGGTTAGAGGAGCAGTCTCGGACAGAGAGAGGATTGCTAGTGACTTTGACGGCTCAGTCAGAGATCCAGTCGAGGATCAGAGAGGCTCAGGCTAGTGACCAGCACATTCAGTTTTTGGGTAGTCAAGCGATTTCAGGAGAGCAGTCGGATTTTTCACGTGATGAGGAGGGTATCCTGTACTTCCGAGGGAGGCTGTGTGTACCAGAGGCGCACCCTGTCTTAGAGGAGTTGCTGCAGGAGGCTCACCGATCACGTTTTGCTATTCATCCGGGTAGCACTCGGATGTATCGTGATTTGAGATGTTCCTATAGGTGGAACGGCATGAAGAGGGACGTCGCGGACTTTGTTGCTAAATGTCTCGTCTATCAGCAGGTTAAGGTAGAGTACCCGAGACCTACTGGACTCCTCCAGAGGATTCCTATCCCCGAGTGGAAGTGGGAACATATCACCATAGATTTCGTTGTGGGTTTGCCGAGGACTAGGAGGGGTCATGATGCAATTTGGGTAGTCGTGGACTGACTAACCAAATCTGCTCACTTTTTAGCTATTCGGAGGACAGATTCTCTCGATAGATTGGCAGAGATATATTGCCGGGAGATAGTCAGATAGCACGGAGTTCCTTTGAGTATTATCTCGGATAGGGATCCATGTTTTACATCTCGATTCTGGCAGAGTTTGCAGAGGGCTATGGGTACAGAGCTCCGTCTCAACACAGCTTTTCATCCCCAGACTGACGGTCAGTCAGAGCGTACTATCCAGACTTTGGAGGACTTATTGCGCTTGTGTGTGATGGACTTTGGGGGCAGCTGGGAGGACTATTTGTACTTGGTGGAGTTCGCCTACAACAACGGCTTTCATTCGGCGATACAAATGGCACCGTTTGAGGAGTTGTATGGTAGGACGTGCAGGACACCTACCCTTTGGGATGAGGTCGGAGAGACTCAGCTGCTGGGACCCCAGAGAGTTCAGCACGAGACGGAGTTAGTACGGACTATCAGACAGAGATTATCAGCAGCTCAGGATCGCCAGAAGAGTTATGCTGACTGGAGACGTAGACCCTTAGAGTTTGCTGTAGGGGATCATGTTTTTCTGCGAGTTTCACCCACGAAGGGGGTGAAACGTTTTGGCCTCAGGGGTAAGCTAGCTCCACGGTATATTGGTTCATTCCAGATTCTGGAGAGGATTGGAGCTGTAACTTATCGCCTAGCACTTCCACCGTCCTTGACTGGTATCCACGATATTGTAACGACTCGGCCCGTCGACCCGACCCCTCGGCCCCTTGGGCGGCCAAATTTCATTTTTGGCGGCCCAACAACCTGGCCCCTTTGGTCGTTGACTGTCGACCGTGCCGTTACTCACAAGAACTGATGGATCGTCTTTGGCGTGCTAGAGGGGGGGTGAATAGTACTTTTTCGATTTTTGTCTCTACAATTGTTGTTAGCGCAGCGGAACGATAATATACAAAGGAAACAAAATGCAATGCTAACAAAAGGAGTTACTTGGTATCCACCCAGATGGGTGACTAATCCAAGGATCCACGCCGCGAGCACCACTTTCACTATGAAACCCTCCTTCAGGTGGAGAAACCTTTACAGTCGAGATCTTCCTCTTTATAGAATGCAGAAATATGAGAGAGGAAGTAAGAAACACTCTTCAGACGAGCAGCACTTCGACACTGTACGGAACCGTTCCGTTCACGTGCAAAAAGGTGCTCCTTTTATAGGTGAGCAGGATAAACTCGCAGTCTGTCCAGCCCCTCACCAGTCGACTGCCCCAAGAGCAGTCGACTGGTCTAGCATTAATTGCTAGCCAACGGCTAGTTTTTGGGGTATACCAGTCGACTGCCCCAGGGGCAGTCGACTGGTCCGAGGACGAAAACTTTCTGTGAGTTTTGGCAGTCGACTGGCCCTGGGCCAGTCGACTGCCCTGCCTCTCAGCCTAGTTCCAGCAACTCCGGACCTTCTCCTTCACGTGTGCCTTGAGGTCTGCTCCCTTAGCTTGCCTCTTGAAGTCCTCTTCCTCTGGCTATCGTCCCTCGGATGCGCACGCAAGCCTTCCCTTGGCTTGCCTCCATGCCACCCTTCACGTGTGCCCTTGAAGTCCACTTCCCGGCTTGTCCTTGGAGCTCTCCTCCCTCGACTCTCGTCCCTCGGATATATCCACCATGTGTGATTCTCCAAGTCCTGCAAACTCAATCACACACATCAAATACAACATAACACTCTAACCTTAAACATATTCACCCACACACATCAAAACCATGATCTTCCAATCATTTAAGGACCGATTGCCTCAACAAGAACTTCCCACCCCTGGCCAGTGGATTTTTGCCTTCCCCAGGATTTGAACTCTAGACCTCCAGGACAAGTACTATAGTTCCTTAAATCTGGTAGCCAGGTGAGTCGCGCTCACATGGCTACCAGATTCAAGGAACTTTAGTACTTGTCCCGGAGGTCTAGGGTTCGAATCCTGGTGAAGGCAAAAACCCACCGCCGGGTGTGGGAAGATCGTAGGGCACGACTTAGAGAGCCGCCTGATAGAGACCCCGCAAGCAACCCTCTAGGCCAGCGACCCTATGGTCTTCCCACTCCCGGCGGTGAGTTTTTGTCTTCCCCAGATTCGAACCTTAGACCTCCGGGACAAGTACTTGTCTACCAGATTCATGGAACATTAGTACTTGTCTACCAGATTCATGGAACTTTAGGACTTGTCTTCCCCGGAGGTCTTGGGTTCGAATCTGGGGAAGGCAAAAATCCACCGCCGGGTGTGGGAAGACCGTAGGGCACGGCCTAGAGAGCTGCCTGATGGGGCTAGAGGGGTCGTGTCGCTACAATTTTAATTAGATTTCTAATAAAATATCAAATTCTCGATTTAATACAGAACGTGTGAACCCGCAAATATATCAACCAACTTTAACATATTTATTATTATCAAGTTGAATGTTTTAGTTGGGTAGAATTTTACTTAGTTTCATAATTGAAGATAATCAATTTAAATTTGGTTCATGGATTTGAATTTTGAATTAAGAATTGAGTTTCTAATTAAAGTTGAATTGTTAATTAAAATTTAAGATTTATTCAATTAGCTTTAAAATATTTTAAGAATTATTAGAATTTGAGATTTAGATTATTAATAATTAAGTTTTTATGAATTTAATTAAGATTTAAGATTTAGATTAATTATGATTTAATTTTTTAATAATTAAATTTGAATTTAAGATTTAATTAAGATTTAGGTTTTTAAGAATTGGATTTGAATTTAAGATTTAATTAAGATTTAAGTTTTTAAGAATTATGATTGAATTTAAGATTTAATTAAGATTTAAGTTTTTAAGAATTATGATTAATTAAGATTTAAGTTTTTAGATTTGTGATTAATTAAGATTTAAGTTTTTAAGAATTGTGATTAATTAAGATTTAAGTTTTTAAGATTTGTGATTTATTAAGATTTAAGTTTTTAAGATTTAAATAAAAATTTTAGGTCTAATCATTTCCATTAATTCAAAAAAATCTAATTCATCTATTATTTCTTTTATTTTTAAGTTTTCAATTTTATTTAATATTTTTATTTTATTTGAATTCTTGTAAGCCTTTTTAATTATAGCTTCAATTTTAATAAATTCATCTTCATCTTCAAAATCATATTCTTCTTTATCTTTAAAGTTATATTCAGAATTAATAAAAGATGTATTAGTATCTTCAAAATAAGTAGAATAATTTTCAGAATTACTAATTAAAATTTCATTATCTTCAAAATAAGTAGAATAATTAATTAAGGATTCATAATTATCTTCAAAGTTATTAAAATTATTTTAAGAATTATTAATTAAAGTTTCATCATTATCTTTATAATTTTTATTAATTAAAGTTTGATTTTTTTTATCTAAATTATTATTAGAGTTCTATAATTATCTTCAAGATTATTTGAATTATCATTAATTAATGTTGAGCGTTATCTTCAGAATTATTAATTAAGATTTGATTATTATCTTCAAAATTATTAATTAAGGTTTGAAAATTATTAGAATTATCATTAAAATTATTCAAAATATTAGAATTAATTTCTAAAATTGTAGCATTAATGTTAAAGATTAGGGAATTAATATTCAATGTTTTAATGTTATCAATATTTGATTTGGGTTCATTACTAGCTAATTTATCATGCAATACATTAAGTTTGCTATACAGAAAATCTACTTTATTAGAAAAATTAAAGGTTACGCTCGCATGCATAGAGGTATTTCTGAAAAGAAAATTATCATATACATTTGAATCTAAATTGACAGGAATACTTCTGCAAGAATTAAGATTTTGTACCTTATTTACCTTTTTCCCATTTCCTGGCATTTTGAACCTGCTTATCTTTCAATCTGGACATTGATTCTTATAGTGCCCATAGTTTTGGTAGTTAAAGCACATGATGTGGCTCTTGTCCCTCTGAGCTCCTGGCGCTGGTACCTCCATTGCCGCCAGTGGTGATGTATGAGTCTTACAAGTAGGATACTAGTTTTTATAGTTCCCTCTCTCCCTGCACTTGAAACAGATCATGTGAAATTTAAAATTAGATATTATAAAATAAATATACCTCTTTCACCCTTAACTCGCCCTCAATCTTTGGCCTTCTTGCTCCTTCGGTGCTGAGTCTGATCAGAGCCACCTGCTCTAATACCAATTGTGAGATCAGTGGCGTCATAAAGGGGGATGAATATTGACTCGTAAATTTGCTCCGAATCTTCGTTGATCGTTCGCTTAATATCAGAGTTGTTAGTAGCAGCAAAATAAAAGATAAAGCGAAAACACAATTGTTGTTGCAATCGACCCAAGTTTAATTGGGTAGATCATTGGTTTTGATGTGTGTGTCAATATGATTAAGTTAGGGTTTCATGTTGATTTGATGTATGTGTTTGAGTCTTGCAGGACTTGATGAATCACACATAAGGATTAACGGAGTGAAGCATCCGAGGGATGAGAGCCGAGGAAGAGGACTTCAAAGGGCAAGCCGAGGAAGTAGACTTCAAAGGCATACGCAAAGGATGGCATGGAGACAAGTCGCGGGCTTGTGTGTGCATCCGAGAGCCGAGAGCTGAAGGAAGATAACTTCAAGGGGCAAGCCAAGGAAGTGAACTTCAAGGCATACGTGAAGGATGGACTCCGGAGAGGCTGAGAGTAAGGTTGTAAGCTGACCAGTCGACTGACAGCGTCGAGAGAAAACTCACAGAAAGATCAGTCGACTGGTCTGTGCAAAAATAGAGCCGTTAGGCTGGACATCAGTCGACTAGCTCTGGGGGCAGTCGACTGGTGTCGGGGCTGAGCTGTTTAATTAACAGCTCTCTCCACTATTTAAATTGGAGCTTGAGACTTGAGATACATTAGCAATTCATTGTGATATCTTTCCTTAAGTGCTCAAGTGCTCAAGCTCTAAGTGTTCATCTTCCTCCTAAACCCTAGCTCAACTTGTAAGGTGGAAAAAGCTTTGTGAGAAGTTGTTCTCCACCGAGAAGGAGATAGCTTTAGTCGGAGATTGCCGGGGCGTGATCCACCGAAGGATCAAGGGTTCGTCCACCTCAAAGACACGCCGTGGAGTAGGAGCAAGCAATATCCGAACCACGTAACCGGTAAAGTGTTAGCATTGTTTTAATTAATAGATTAAATTTCCGCTTGTGCTAATGATTGTAGGAAGAGATTGAATTGGGGTGACTGAGCTATTCACCCCCCCCCCTCTAGTCGTGCCATCGATCCCAACAACAATAATAACACACGAGATTTACTTGGTTCCCAACCCCCAGGGTTAGTACGTCCAAGGCCTAATTACAGGTAGTGCCCGTCCACTAGTGGTCTCCTTTTCGAAATTTTTGGAGGCGGAGAAACTCATCTTACAGTTTAAGTACAAGCAAAATAATGATAAAGAAATAAGTACAACTTTGTAACATGTAAACCAAATGTGAAAGTCTCGATCAACTCTGGAAGTCCGAAGCGTCGTTTACTTCCTCCTAGAGCTTCCTTAGTCGCAAAGCTCCATCTTAGCACTTTTTCATTGCACGGAATGAGTAAGTGGATGTAAAAGTTGATGTTCTGAACTGAGGGGTCGAACCCCCTTTTATACATGGTTCTCAGGCGCCTGATAGCTTATGGGGTGTCTCACAAGTGGTTAAACCTGATCCAAACCAGCGAACTCAGCGCAGATATAAAATCCTGTATCCCAGGCTCCTTGGAGCACTAAGGCGCCTGAGAGCTCAAGGGAGCCTGGGAGCGGACGTGGCGCAACTACTAGAAGAACCCCTTCTGGGCGCCTAATACCATTCAGGCGTCTGGATTCTCGGACGCCTGAACCCTTTCAAGCGCCTAGGATCGCAGCAGCCAACTCCTTTCCTAGCCTTTGTTTGTTTTGTGTTTGCTCTCCTATCTTGCCTCCAACTTTCAAGTTCCTGCAAGACAACAAAACAATCTTAAGCCTTAATGATTGACAGATTGTCTGGTTCTGACTTTGGATTTCAAATGAAATCCTGGTCAAACCGACACCTACTGTTCCCTTTCCCAGGGAACGCGTCCTCACCTACTCCAGTCTGGAAAAGTTATCCTTTGTCAACAGGAACCTCCGGATGGACTTTTGCTCGGCCTCCGAGACTCCCAGATCTTGAGACGTCCGATCCTCGACCCGTCTCTACTTTTGTCTATAGTCCTCGGTCAGCTAAGTCTTTTGCCCGATCCTTGACCAGGACTTCGTGCCCAATTCCTCGAACCAAGACTTCGGTGGCCAACCCTCGGCCAGGACTTCATGCCCAATCCGCAACCAGGAGTTCATGCCCAATTCCCCGAATTAGGACTTCATGCCCAACCCACGATCAGGTCTTCGTGCCCAGCTTCACTCACTAAGACTTTGTCCACCTAGCTTCACTCACTAGGACACAGCTTCACTCACCAGGATTTCATCCATCTAGCTTCACTCACTGGACCCAGCTTCACTCACCAGGATTTCGTTCCTTGATAAGGACTTCTTTGCTAGTTATCTTAATCCTGACTAGACTTCACTCTGCCAAACATCAAGTCATGTTTGGCTCGATCCTTGGTATATCTAACCAGATATGGATTTAGTCACTCTGCCAAACATCAACTCCTATTTGGCTCAGCCCTTGGTCTATCTGACCAAATATGGGTTTAGTCACTCTACCAATCATCAAGTCCTATTTGGCTTATCCCTTGGTTAAACTGACCAACCCTGGGTATTATTCACTCTGCCAAATATCGGGTCATGTTTGGCTAACCCTTTGTCAAACTGATCAAACCTGGGTTTACCTTACCAAATACCAGATCCTATTTGGCTTAACCCTTATTCACTTTGACTAAACCATGGTATATTGTCAAACATCGAAACACTAGAGGTTGACTATTCATGACTGATGCTCTTTGCACCAACAAAGAGATCAGCGGCTAGTCCCTTCTCGTCGACGACTCTAGTTTCGATTTTCCGATTTCCTTTCATTACTTAGTATGATATATGTCTGGATCCTCTAATGGTTTGGACCCGTGATTTTGTATTTGTGATATATGTTTGCTTAGACTGTACTTTTGTGCCCCCCTCATGGGCTTGGTGTGATGTTTAGTTTTCTTTATGTTTCTGTTGTCAGTCGTGTTGGTCGTGATATGTCTGAGGAGGTCGTGTGGGCCAGTTACGTATGGATGAATATTAAATATTGTCCATCGTACATGGGAGATGTGTTGGTGCAAGTTGCATCAATGATATTCCTCT
This sequence comes from Boesenbergia rotunda, assembly GCA_024364735.1. Taxonomy (NCBI): domain Eukaryota; kingdom Viridiplantae; phylum Streptophyta; class Magnoliopsida; order Zingiberales; family Zingiberaceae; genus Boesenbergia; species Boesenbergia rotunda. The sequence goes on from JAGFNQ010003478.1 coordinate 79,371, forward strand.
TTAAGTGTTTTAATGTTTGACAATACACTTAAGTCAGTGATACATTGAACAGACAAAGGGGAGCAAAAGAGAAGTAACCTTAGCTGAAGAAAAGTCCTAGTTAATCTAGGCATCGAAACCCTAAGTCCCAGCGAAGGGCTGCTGGGCACCTAGCGAAGGGCTGCTAGGTATCGAAACCTTAAAACCTAGCGAAGGGCTACTAGGCACCTAGCGAAGGGCTGCTAGGTATCGAAACTCTAAGTCCTAGCGAAGGGCTGCTAGGCACCTAGCGAAGGGCTGCTAGGTATCGAAACCCCAAGACCTAGCGAAGGGCTGCTAGGCACCTAGCGAAGGGCTGCTAGGCATCGGAACCTTAAGACCTAGCGAAGGGCTACTAAGCACCTAGCGAAGGGCTGCTAGGCATAAAAGACGTAGCGAAGGATTGCTAGGCACCATGCGAAGGACCGCTTGGTAACAAAGACCTAGCGAAGGGCTGCTAGGCACCTAGCGAAGGGCTGCTAGGGAATGAAGACTTGGCCCGAGGGACTAAGCAACTTAGCTGAGCGATGACTAAGGACAGGAGTAGAGACGGGTCAGGGTTTGGGCGTCTCGAGGTCCGGAGGTATCGGAAGCTAAGCAAAAGTCCACCCGAAGGACTGGGTGGCAACCGTCTCCTGAAAGGAGTAGGTGAAAAGCGCGTTCCCGGGGGTGGGAACTTGCGCCGGTTCGACCTAGGGTTTCGTGGAAATCCGAAGTCAGAACCAAGTCCTTAAGGCTAATATTATATGCATCTATGCTTTGTGTTTGTATATCTTGCAGGTACCAAGATTGGAAGAAAAGATAAGCTGCTGGAGGCCCTAAGCAAGGCGCCCCCAGTGTTGGGGGCGCCCCCATGCAACCCCAGCAGTAGGGCCGCCCCCAGGTAAAGCTTAAAAGTGCAGTCTTGGTGGGTAAGCAGAATAGGTGTCAAGCGGGGCGCCCGGAGCGTCCGGGGCGCCCGGAGCGTCCGGGGCGCCCGGAGCGTCCGGGGCGCCCGGAGCGTCCGGGGCGCCCGGAGCGTCCGGGGCGCCCGGAGCGTCCGGGGCGCCCGGAGCGTCCGGGGCGCCCGGAGCGTCCGGGGCGCCCGGAGCGTCCGGGGCGCCCGGAGCGTCCGGGGCGCCCGGAGCGTCCGGGGCGCCCGGAGCGTCCGGGGCGCCCGGAGCGTCCGGGGCGCCCGGAGCGTCCGGGGCGCCCGGAGCGTCCGGGGCGCCCGGAGCGTCCAGGGCGCCCGGGTTCGAACCTGTTTATGTTGTTTCGTGTCAGAAACACAGATAAGACTCCATGAGGGCGCCCAGAAGGTCCGGGGTGCCCTGGTCAAAGCTGTTATCAGCTGCGGCGAGATAGGCGCAGGGATAAAGTTTGACCGAGTCTTCCGGGGCACCCCCAGCGTTCAGGGCGCCCCCAGGAGTACTATAGAAGGGGCTTCGACCCCTCTGCTTCAACAACAACTGCCAAGTACCATTCCAAGCATTCTGACCGACGACAACGCGCTAGAGACGAGGCTCTACGACCGGGAGGCTCCAGGAGGAAGTGTGCGGCACTTCGGAGGTCCAGATCGGCCGAGCTTCAGACTTTGTCTTGTTGGTTTGATTTTATTTAATTCCGCACTTAATTTTTCTATATTATTGCTTGTAAATCTTGCACTGTAAGTCGGGTTTCTCCGCCTCCGGAAAGTCCGGGAAGGAGACCAATAGTGGACGGGCGTTCCCGTGCATAGGCCTTGGATGTACTGACCCTGGGGGGTCGGGAACCAAGTAAAAATCCGCTGTGTCCTTTGCCTTGTTTTTCGTTCTATTTATTTTCCGCTGCGCTACTAATATTCTAAGTCTAGAACGATCCGAGTTTTCCACGAGGTTTCCGCGAGAGATTTTGAACGATCGATATTCACCCCCCCCCCTCTATCGACGGCACCGGTCCTACAATTGGTATCAGAGCAGAGTCGCTCTTCACCGGACTAACCGCCGACGGAGCAACGACGCCAGGAATTGAGGGGGAGCCCAGGGGTGAATCAGGTACTTTTAATTTTAAAATGTCCATTTTTAAATTCCATATTATCTGTTTCACGTGCAGGGAGAGAGGGCACTATAAAAATCAGTGCCCTACTCGTAAGATTCGGTCTACATCACCGGTGGCGAAGGAGGCACCAGCGCCAGGAAACCGGAGGGACAAAAGTCACGTACAATGTTTCAAATGCAAGAAATACGGACATTACAAAAACAAGTGTCCGGCGAAGGTACACAAGATTTATGTTCCAAAAATTTTACAAGTTCCTGCACAGCCATGTGATAAAGTAGTTAATTTTTCTGATAAAGTAGATTTACTGCATAGTAACATTAACTTTTTGCATGTTAAATTACAAAACGTGAATATGACCAAAATATTAGAAATTAATTGTTTAATTCAAAATATCAATTCAGAAATTAATAAAATTAACTCTGATAATTTATCTTATAAAATTAATTCTGATAATTTATCTGATAAAATTAATTCAGATAATTTATCTGATAAAATTAACTCTGATAAAATTAATTCTGATAATTTATCGGATAAAATTAATTCTGACAATTTTTCTGATAAAATTAATTCTGATAATTTTTCTGATAAAATTAGTTCTGATAATTTTAATTCAGACAAAATTAATCCTAAGGATAATTCGGAATTCAAATTTAAAAATCCTAAGGATAAATCCGAATTCAAATTTGAAAATCCTAAGGATAAATCCGAATTCAAATTTGAATATCTTAAGGACAATTCAGAAATTAATTCTGAAAATCTCAAGATTAATTCAGAAATTAATTCTGAAAATATTAAAGATAATCTAGAGATTAATGTTGAAAATATTGAAAATATATCTGAGGATAATTTTGAAGATAAAATTCTCGTAGATAATAATTTAAATATAGATAATATTAAAGATTATTACAAAACCTTAATTAGTGGCCCAAATTACTCCACCTACTATAAGGATATTGAAAGACCTAATCTTGAGGAGGATATACAACTATCTAAGATAAAGGTCATACTTAATAAAAATTATAAAATTCAAATAAATCAAAATTATTAGAAAAACTTGAAAAGAAAGATAAAAATGAAGAAGAAATTTTTCAAATAATGAAAATAATGAATTTAAACCCACAATTATTAATTAATCATTAAAATCTTAATTAAATCTTAATTAAATCCTAATTAAATTCGAATTAAATCTTAATTAAATCCTAATTAAATTCGAATTAAATCTTAATTAAATCCTAATTAAATTCGAATTAAATCTTAATTAAATCTAAATTAAATTCAAATTAAATTAAATTCAAATTAAATTAAATTAAATTCAAATTAAATTAAATTAAATTCAAATTAAATAAAATTAAATTTAAATTAATTTCAATTCAATTAAAATTTTAATTAAGTCAATTAAATCAATTTAATTCAAATAAAGCTAATCAATTTAATCTACTTCAAATAAATTCAACTTTAATTGATTCAAATCAATTCAATCTTAATTAATTAATTTTCAAATTAATTCAAACTTCAATTAACTCAACTTCAAATCTTAAATAACTTAAACTCAAACTAAAATAAAATTTTACGCAACCTGTAACAATTAAAATTAATAACATTAAATATGTCAAAGTGGGTTGGCATATTCGCGGGTTCACACGACATGTATCAAATCGGGAATTTGATGCATTTTTAGAAACTTAAATAAAATGCTTTGGACTTGTTTGACACATGCATAATTGTCATGTCATGCATCTGCTACTTCTTTTATATGACATGTCATTCATATTTAAATTTTATGCATATATTAGAACGGCTATAGGAAAAAGAATAATTGAAACTTGATCAACCTAGTATTGGGTGGCGGTGAGATGATAGTACGTTAGGGAAGTCAATTCTAATAAGGTCAAGTATACTTGGTCTCTTTAGACTGGTGAAACTAGCCGAAGCTACCGATCCAAGATCCAAACTAGTTAGACCAGAATTTTTCAAAAAGTAATTTTGAAAATGAAATTTCATTAAAAGGCTTTGTCAATGAAAGGGTTGATGATCCAATAAGGCTACGGCCAAAGAAGGCCTAGTGCCTCGCCAAGACCTGGAAGCCAATTTTTTAAATTCAAATTCAAGTTACTTCTTGTCAAATTCAAATCTAACACAAGCTTCAATTAAATCTTAGAATTAAAAATAAATTAAAGAAAAATGATTCAAGCATCTCACAATACACTTATAAGGTAATCATGCTTGTTGTATTGATACATCTAAAATGAGTGAGATGTTAAGGACTAATAAATTGAAAAATGTTTTTCAAAATTATTTTTCAAAATCATTAGAATATTTTTCTAAAAATATATTTTCAAAATGATGTTTCAACATAATAATGTTTTTATGGAATTCATGCTTGTCTGGTTGAATATACATATTATACGTTTTTCAAAAATTATATCTTTTCAAAAATTGTTTGACTCACGCAATTAGACACAAGCCTCTTAGGACAATACTAAAGTTCCTTAAGGCACCTAGATAGAGTCAAACGGGATCGGATACAGGGGGAGTGATTTTCATTTTTTTTGGCTTTCGAAAACTACACTGTAAAAATTACTATTATTTGAAAATACTTTTCGAAAACTGAGCTTTAAATCGTTATCACTTGTGTTTTTCGAAAAAGGTTTATGTTGTAAAATTTATTTATCTTGTTTGATTTTGATAAACCCTAAAGACACAGAGGAAGGTCCACTTCATAATCTACAAGGACTCCTAGGATGTGTCAACTTTAGGGGGAGTATAAATCAAACTTCTGAAACAATTTTGTTTAATTAATTGTTTTGAAATTATTAGATAATTTCTTTAATTTGAATCAACCCTTAAGACTTAGAGGAAGAGTACTTGTGGTCAACAAGCTTCCCAGGACTGGATCAAGTTTAGGGGGAGATCAAATTAAAAGAATTATTGAATATTTCAAATGTTTTCATGCGCAGTATTTTCAAATCCTGTGAAAACATAAGTATTTTTTTTAAATTACTATCAATTTGAATAATACTATTATTTTCAAAAATCCATCTGGTTTGAATAATATCTTGAGTTTGGAAAATCCTCCAGGACACTTAGGAAAATGTCCTTGTAGTCAACAAGGTTTCCTATGATTGTGTCAGACTAGAAGATAAACCAAATCAAGTATTATGACGTCAAAAATTTATACATTTTTCAAAAATATACTTACATTCTATTTTTTTTAGTTATGTGACTTATGAAATTCTATTAATATTTACTTGACTTTGAAAAATTTCCAGGACACTTAGGAAAATGTCCTTGTAGTCAACAAGGTTTCCCAGGATTGTGTCAGACTGGAAAAGAAACTTAGTCAAGTAAAATATTATGCTTCAAAAATTACTTATATTTCTCAAAGTCTCATCTCTTTCAAAAATAGTTAGTACTTGCACAATAGGGATAATATTTATATTTTCCAAAATAACATTTTTTCAAAAGTTATGCATTTTCTAAAAAGTACTTTATATTTTTTAAAAAAATTACAAATTCTTTCAAAAGTACTTGCATGTTGTTAAAGATCATTTTCAAAGTACTTGTACTTCTCAAAGCGAATAACATCTTTATCAAAATTATGCATTTTTTTTCAAAAATGCAATATATCATTCAAAATACAATGCCTTCAAAATTTCTGCACCAAGTATTTTTCAAAAAGAACCAAAATTTCTCATTGTTGGTGCAAATATTTTCTTGTGTTTTTTTTTATGTATGACAAAGGGGGAGAGGTATGCTTAAGTTAGAAATTTTTTCTTATTTTCCTAGAGGATCAAAAATGTGTTCAAAACTAAAGTCAATTTTTCCCCAAGGATAGTAAGTTAGCCCCTTAAACCAATCTAACTTAAGTTATTGTCAAACATCAGAAAAGGGGAGATTGTTGGTGCAAGTTGCATCAATGATATTCCTCTTTAAGTGTTTTAATGTTTGACAATACACTTAAGTCAGTGATACATTGAACAGACAAAGGGGAGCAAAAGAGAAGTAACCTTAGCTGAAGAAAAGTCCTAGTTAATCTAGGCATCGAAACCCTAAGTCCAAGCGAAGGGCTACTGGGCACCTAGCGAAGGGCTGCTAGGCATCGGAACCTTAAGACCTAGCGAAGGGCTGCTAGGCACCTAGCGAAGGGCTGCTAGGCATAGAAGACCTAGCGAAGAATTGCTAGGCACCAGGCGAAGGACCGCTTGGTAACAAAGACCTAGCGAAGGGCTGCTAGGCACCTGGCGAGGGACTGCTAGGGAATGAAGACTTGGCCCGAGGGACTAAGCAACTTAGCTGAGCGATGACTAAGGACAGGAGTATAGACGGGTCAGGGTTTGGGCGTCTCGAGGTCCGGAGGTATCGGAAGCTAAGCAAAAGTCCACCCGAAGGACTGGGTGGCAACCGTCTCCTGAAAGGAGTAGGTGAAAAGCGCGTTCCCGAGGGTGGGAACTTGCGCCGGTTCGACCTAGGGTTTCATGGAAATCCGAAGTCAGAATCAAGTCCTTAAGGCTAATATTATATGCATCTATGCTTTGTATTTGTATATCTTGCAGGTACCAAGATTGGAAGAAAAGATAAGCTGCTGGAGGCCCTAAGCAGGGCGCCCCCAGTGTTGGGGGCGCCCCCAGTGTTGGGGGCGCCCCCAGGTAAAGCTTAAAAGTGCAGTCTTGGTGGGTAAGCAGAATAGGTGTCAAGCGGGGCGCCCGGAGCGTCCGGGGCGCCCGGAGCGTCCGGGGCGCCCGGAGCGTCCGGGGCTCCCGGAGCGTCCGGGGCGCCCGGAGCGTCCGGGGCGCCCGGGTTCGAACCTGTTTATGTTGTTTCGTGTCAGAAACATAGATAAGCCTCCATGAGGGCACCCGGAAGGTCCGGGATGCCCTGGTCAAAGTTGTTATCAGCTGCGGCGAGATAGGCGCAGGGATAAAGTTTGACCGAGTCTTCCGGGGTGCCCCCAGCGTTCAGGGCGCCCCTAGGAGTGCTATATAAGGGGCTTCGACCCCTCTGCTTCAACAACAACTGCCAAGTACCATTCCAAGCATTCTGACCGACGACAACGCGCTAGAGATGAGGCTCTACGACCGGGAGGCTCCAGGAGGAAGTGCGTGGCACTTCGGAGGTCCAGATCGGCCGAGCTTCAGACTTTGTCTTGTTGGTTTGATTTTATTTAATTCCGCACTTAATTTTTCTATATTATTGCTTGTAAATCTTGCACTGTAAGTCGGGTTTCTCCGCCTCCGGAAAGTCCGGGAAGGAGACCAATAGTGGACGGGCGTTCCCATGCATAGGCCTTGGATGTACTGACCCTGGGGGGTCGGGAACCAAGTAAAAATCCGCTGTGTCCTTTGCCTTATTTTTCGTTCTATTTATTTTCCGCTGCGCTACTAATATTCTAAGTCTAGAACGATCCGAGTTTTCCACGAGGTTTCCGCGAGAGATTTTGAACGATCGATATTCACCCCCCCCCCCCCCCGTCTATCGACGGCACCAGTCCTACAAGATGTTGTTCGTTTGTCATCGGACGTGTGGGTCCCTCAGGAGTGTCACAACTTTGTTGGTATCAAAGCCCAGGTTGCGGGATACCTTGGGTATTTATGGATTTTTCAGAGTTTATTTGATATCAATTTATTTTGGTATCAGAGCTCGGGTTTGATGAGGTCTACTTGGGTACATTTCGGATTTTTGAAGTCACATTCTCGACATGATCATACACTAGGACATTGCAATGATGGGACATCTCCAGGAGATAATTAAGTAAATTGGTAAGGTTAGTAGCTTTGTACCATTGGTAATATTTGGGTAATAACTTAACAGGTAAAATTCAGGATACACTTGCCCCCACACCGAGACGTTGTCTAGGGTGACCATGTAAGCAGACTCTTGGGTCTCAAGCGACAGAGTCATCGAAGAGACCGACTGAGGTAGGGCCTGTCACTCAAGGACAGACTCCCCCAAGTGTTCCAAGGGTCCCTTCTCCATTTCTATCAGTGGTTTCCACCATTCCACCTACGATATCTACCCCGGTATTTCTCATAGTTCCACCAATAGTATCTACCCCAATAGTTCTCACAATTCCACTAGGCTATCTACCACTATGTATCCAGCAGTAGTAACATCAGTACCTACCACTGTGTATCCAGCAGTGCCACCAGCGGTACCTACTCTCATATATCCAAAAGTACCATCATCGGTACCTATCACTGTATACCCAGCAGTTCCATCCATGGTACTTGCTCCAGTATTTCCCACAGTACCACTAGTGGTACCTATTGCTCCTGTAGGCTGGGTTATGGATTGATCCCGGATCCCAATGCTAGTGGAGTTCATAAAGGGTCAGTTTACTCTATTCCACGGAGGATCAGATCCATACTTTGCTTGATCCTGGATCAAGATGCTAGAGGGCACTTTCCAGTACATGACATGCTCAGACTAGGAGAAGGTCGAGCTTTTCGCTTATCATTTACGAAATTAGGCAGTTACTTGGTGGACTATGCAGCAAACCATTATTGGGAAGCAGCATATTACATGGGTTACGTTCAGGGAGGCGTTTGAGAGGAAGTGCTTTTCAATCGCATTTCGGATTGTCAAGCGACAGGAGTTTCTAAGTCTCCAGCAGGGAGACTGATCCGTGATAGAGTATGATACAAAATTCAATCGCCTAGCTGAGTACTGTCCTCAGATAGTTGCCGACGACACGGAGAGGATAATGTAGTTCACCTAGAGTTTAGTTGGATACATGCAGATTCAAATGCCTGAATTTGTCACTACATCCTACCAAGAGGTTTTGGAGCGGGCTCTTCTTATCGAGATGACTCAGCAAAGAGTTTAAAGGAGATAAGAAGAAGGGCAAGTAGATAACACAAGACACAATTCAGACTCAGCAACCGCAGACTACTAGACAGAAGTACGGCAGCTAGAGTCAGTCAGCTCAGGGTACATCTGGAGCATCTTCCAGGCCTCAAAAGTCAGGATGTTCCTCGACAGAATCCTTTCAGTCATCACAGGAGAACCAGAAGAAGACTACTACCAATGCTCATTTTACTCAGTGTGGATCTAGAGAGCATGCTAGGACAGACTGTCCACTGGGGTATATAGTATGCTTCTACTGTAAGCTTCCGGGACACATGAGCCGGGATTGTTCACGGAAGGCACAGAACAAGATTGCTGGAGCTACTGGTTGGTGTGGACATTTCAGGCAGTTAGGAACTCAGAGGGGAGGGCGGGGACTTAGTCTTCTTTCCGTCAACCGCAGGTCGACTCTCCAACAATTGTTTGTTGTATGCATGGACATGAGCATACATGTACTCCAGCCGCATCACTATGTTCTACCTTAAGGTCACAGCATCAGACTTATCGAACATATCAGCCTACGATCTATCAGCCTCAGCAAACAATTGAAGTATCCGTGCCTCAGCCTCCGTAATTTTCGACAATGCCACAACCACCAACAGAGACAGAGCGAGTATATGCAGTTACCAGAGAGGAGGCGTAGCGGGCCGATGGATCAATTTTCTGCGGTACGATTTTACTTTATATATTTTTTGGAGAGTTGTTAATTGACACAAGTAGTTCTCGTTCTTTCATTTCTCTTATATTCATGAGAAAGATTGGTAGACTACCTACACTAAGAGCACAACATTTGTCCATGTCATTACCGTCTGGCCAGGTACTTGATATCACTCAGGAGGTCAGACAATGTCCACTGATTTTTGGTGAGGTTACCCTCACTGTGGACTTTCCGTTTTGAAGATGATAGAGTTTGATATCATCATGGGCATAGACTGGTTAACTGCCTATTATTCCACAGTCGATTGTCAAGTGAAGGTGGTCATGCTCCGACTTTCGAACCAACACTCGTGGAATTTCATTGGCACCAGGGATGATGAGATTTTTATTATATCTGCGCTTCGGGCTCAAAGGCTTCTGTCACACAGATGCTAGGGTTTCCTTTTGTCTTTGATTATTACATACGACAGTGGTAGCCCTCAGCTCTCAGATGTCCAATGGTTCGAGAATTTTCAGACATATTTCCGAAGGAGCTTCCGAATTTGCCTCCCAAGAGGCAAGTGAAGTTCACGATCAAGCTAATTTTAGGCTGGGAACTACGCCAGCATCGAAGGCTCCAT
>JAGFNQ010003479.1:0-90621 GCA_024364735.1 Boesenbergia rotunda
GAAACAGATATATCTCAAGTAGAAGGTCGGTTTTGTTTCTCTGCCCTAGATTTTGACCTCTTGGTAATCTTGTTTGTAGAATGAAATTAAGATAATTGTTTACGTATGTTTCTGTAAAATTCTGTCAAAATTCGAAGTTTTATTTCATGGGTGTTGTTGATTTTGTTAGGTTGAATAAAATTAGGGTTTGTGGTGTTCAAATTATAATTTATCTGAATGTATTTCTATTATATCTTCTTAAATTCAAGTAATGAATGAGATATCTGTGTATTTTGTAGTAATTATCAATAAATTGAGTAATGTACCCAATTTAAGCACTTTGATGCGCAGAAGGGAGGATTTGTACTTTAGGGTATGAATGAGTAAATGTGTTTGTGTTTTATCTTCTCTAATTGAATGATTGAATGAGTTATGTGGTGATTATGTAATTATTATCAATAAACTTAATTTATTTTCGGTGAATTTACTTTTTATGCAGATATGAGAAAAAAAGCTCTTACACAGAGCACAAGGGAGGCTAAGGCTAAATCTATGGTGAAAGATAAGGGGAAGAGAGTAATGAAAGATGAGGGAAAGACCAAGAGTAGCAAACAATCTTGTTCCCGTTGCTCTCCTGGATATTTCAAAGATGTACTGGGTGAGGTGGTACCAATTATGAGTGATAAGCAAAAAGAGAGGATTAAAAGCACTCCACTTGCTCCATGGCTCGAGATGCCTGAGATGCCTATCAGTAGTACCAGAGTTGATTTAGTTTTAAAGAGATTCCAATTATTGCCTTCTCGTTCTTTCTTTTTTGGTGACAACATTGTAGTTCCATTCACTTCGACTGAGTTTAGCATTGTCCTTGGTTTGGCCCATGTGGGGCAACCGGTTGATCTTGATGCTAGCATGGAGTCAATTTTGTTCTTAGGCTATTTGGAGGAAAAGTTGGCAACGTAAATAGGACCATGATTCATGATAATTTGCGGTCATTAGCTGGATCTGAGAAGGAATCTGAAGTGGATGATTTTGTTAGGCTGTTTATTTGTCTTCTATTTAACTGTGTTATTTTTCCAGTTAGCAACTATTCCACTCCTCGATTTATTATGTCCTACATTGATAACTTGACGAGGTTCTTTGATTATTCATGGGGAGATGCAGCATATTAGATTTTTGTGCCACCAAATTATCTTGCATACCGGTAATGGCAAAGGAAAGGCTGGTTGCAAAATGTATTTAGATGGTTGTACTGTAGGTTTGATGGTGAGTTTTTAATATTTCAAGTGCAATTGTGATATATTTAATATTATTATATTGCTCTCTCTCTATATGTATTCAGGCATGGCTGTATGAAAGAATTCCTTCATTTGGAATTGCACGTTCTTTATGTTGTTTCCCCCGGTTGTTTCGCTGGAAAGGAGTAAGATATCACTTAAAGATGATGTTGCTGAGAGTTTATTTTGTAGAATTGATTTTAGTAGGGTAAGTTGCTATGTTTTTAGTATGTTTTTTGTAGATATGATTGTAGAAGTGACATTTTATTTATAATTGTGAATAGGTGTTAGATATAGTACCATTTCCTGAGGAGGAGATACTCTTAAGTGGCAAGCAGGTAACTTATTCTCTAAATATAGAAATAATAAAATTATTATGTTAAATAATGATGACAACACATTTTTTGACTACATTACTTATATTTTTCAGGTGCACTTTGTTTGAGATGTTCTGGAATTTCTAATACCCAGAGGTTGCTTGAACCAATTGTTGCTGTTAAGAGCACTGAGCTGGAGGCCAAAAAAGTTAGTGAGGAATTGATTTTAGAAGAGACTAAGATTGTTGAGGTTGAAGTGGGTGGTGAAAATGAACTTGCTGGGTTGGAGAAGTTGAATGTGGAATTGACAACTGCCAACATTGATGACAATGTTGATTTAGTGATAAAAGATGTTATTTCTGATTTGAATAAAGAGCAAGTTTCTGGCAGTGACATTGGTACTTCGAAAGCAGAGAACATCAGCCACTTTCAATCTTCCATTGTGGATACTGTGAGGTGTAGAGCTGATCGTGTGCCGAAAAGAAAGGAGTCTATGTTTGTGACTCCTCCTAGCTCAACACCAAAACGTAAGAGGAAGGGGAAAAACAGGTAGATGAAGTATAAATCCGAGATTCATTATTTTAAAATTTACTTGTTTTTGCATGTTATTGTATATTGTTACTAACTACGTATAGATTTTAGCTTACATGACTAAGTATGTTTTTATATAGGTAAATTTGATAGTAGATGTTCAGGATTGGCAGAGTCCTCCCAATGCTACATTGGATGTATATAAAAAGAGAACTGATTTTTGTGGACATCAAGAAGCAACTGAAGAAGATAAAAAGTTGTTGACAGACTTTCTTAGTAGGGAACAATTGGAGTAGGTTTATTTTCAATAACTGATATTTTGCTAAACACTTCTTATCAATTTTGTAATGTTATTTTTTACTCCCCGCAGTGTTGTCATATGGCAAGATGAGTTCCTAAGCTTAACTGGAGCTACATTGTGTCCTTTTTTGTTTGGTGACCCTGTTGATAGTCAAATCATAAATGTATATATGAATATTATGAAAAAACACAGTCCAAGTTATGGATTTGAGATTTACTGTATGGACACAAACGTACAGGTTTGTAGCAAATTGAGATAATTGATAGTTGATATTTGATTTTTAATTCTTATTAGATTAAGAAACATGATTATATCTTATTTTCAATGTGTAGAAAGAAGTCTTACAGCACTTGCAGAAATATGGCAAATATAGGCAGATACACAAAGCAGATTATGGTGCTTTCCTTGCAAGGTTGACATCCACAACGAGGAGCAAACTACATGAACTAAATGAAGATCTATTTACAAAATGTAGATATATCATTTTCCCAATTAATGATAGATGCATTGGTATTTATTGGTGTTTAATCCAGCTGAAGGGAAATTCAAATTGTGGAATTCAAACCCTGATTCATTTGCATTTGGGACTGCTAAAGTTTATGTGAGTTTGACAATATTCTACTCCAATATATCTTAACAGATCACAGTATTAAAGCATTTACTATTTTGCAGGCAAGGTTTTTGGCAGCATGCATTTTGCATCTTCATGCATTTGCAATAGGCAGCGAAGAAGTGGTGAAACAACTTTGTCGTCATCAAGGCGCTACCCTTGATTGTGGTGTATACATCTGCCTGTGGGTGGAGTGCCTATCTTATGACACTGATGACATCTGGAGTTTTCAAGATCATGTAAACATAGACGCTTATCGGGCCCGGGTTTGTTCAAATATATTATCAGATGAGAAAGGATTGTTAAAAAACGTAATGGACTAAGATGTAATGCAATCTTGGTATTTGACTAATATGTAAACCATCTGAAGATAAACAACCTTATCTGCTTGTTATGCTCAAGCAGATGTATTGGAGTTTCAAATTTTGCCTTTTTGTGTAACCAAATTCAGATGTATTGTAGATGTTTTATGGTACTGTTATGTTAAGGAGATGATTTCTGGTACAGTTATGTTAAGGAGATGATTTCTGGTACAGTTATATGCTTCTTATGATTTCTGGTACAGTTATGTTTAAAATTTGCCTTCTTATGACAGATTGTTGTGTTTCAAATTTGCCCTCTGTTAGTAATGACAGATTCTGGTGTTTGAAATTTGCCTTCTGTTTCAAATTTATCTTCTGATAGTAATGACAGATTGTGGTGTTTCAAATTTCTGGTACAGATGTTGGTTTGTACATGATTGTAGCAATACTGGTTTTTATTATAGTGTAATGACAGACTTATGACTTACTTATGTAAAGCAATGTATTTTCTTAGTAATGACAGATACATGTTGGTTTTAATTCTGTGGCAATGTTGGTTTTTATTCTGTAAGCACAATTGAGAACTGCCTCCCTCTTTAGTGTGTCCACTGCCACTAATCAAATTTGACAATTTAGTGTTGGTTTTTACTCTTGCAAAATAAATTTGAGTATGTGTCTGAGAAAATTGAGTATGCATGTCCACAAATTGAGTATTAAGGTAGGAGCCTCCATCATTAGTTGTCAACTGCTAAAACCTTCCAAGTATAATTGATTCAGAATCAAGTATATATTCTAGAGAATGAGGTACTATTATAAAAATTCAGATACACAACTTGGGTAGTAAGGTCTGAAATTTGAGTATGTGTCTGAGAAAATTGAGTATGCATGTCCACAAATTGAGTATTAAGGTAGGAGCCTCCATCATTAGTTGTCAACTGCTAAAACCTTCCAAGTATAATTGATTCAGAATCAAGTATATATTCTAGAGAATGAGGTACTATTATAAAAATTCAGATACACAACTTGGGTAGTAAGGTCTGAAATTTGAATATGTGTCTGAGAAAATTGAGTATGCATATCTACAAATTGAGTATTAAGGTAGGAGCCTCGATCATTAGTTGTCAACTGCTAAAACCTTCCAAGTATAATTGATTCAGAATCAAGTATATATTCTAGAGAATGAGGTACTATTATAAAAATTCATATACACAACTTGGGTAGTAAGGTCTGAAATTTGAGTATGTGTCTGAGAAAATTGAGTATGCATGTCCACAAATTGAGTATTAAGGTAGGAGCCTCCATCATTAGTTGTCAACTGCTAAAACCTTCCAAGTATAATTGATTCAGAATCAAGTATATATTCTAGAGAATGAGGTACTATTATAAAAATTCATATACACAACTTGGGTATTAAGGTCTGAAATTTGAGTATGTGTCTGAGAAAATTGAGTATGCATGTCCACAAATTGAGTATTAAGGTAGGAGCCTCCATCATTAGTTGTCAACTGCTAAAACCTTCCAAGTATAATTGATTCAGAATCAAGTATATATTCTAGAGAATGAGGTACTATTATAAAAATTCAGATACACAACTTGGGTATTAAGGTCTGAAATTTGAGTATGTGTCTGAGAAAATTGAGTATGCATGTCCACAAATTCAAGTACTTGCCTGAGCAGATTGAGTATCCTTCCCCAGAAATTTAGTATTCAGGTACGAGACTCCCTCTTTAGTTCTCAATGGCTCAGGAAATCAAGTACAATTCGCTCAGAATCAGGTATATATTCAAGAGAATGAGGTACTATTCTCAAAAAAATCAGGTACACATTCCCTTGTTTCTTGTTAATATAATAAGGATCAAGGTTAATGACACCACTGCTCCAATATGTGCCTCCCATGATCGATTAGGGCACATCTTCGAGACTATTAGGTATGAAAAATACACAATAGACCTCTATGGTTATCATGACCATAGAAACCCCAGCATGAGAGTGAATACCTTAGAAGTAGAAGAGAAAAAATGCATGTATATGTCTTTCACATTACCTAATGTCGTGTACACCTACAATCAAAATCATGAAAAGGGGATGGTGAAGGTGAGTTTTCTTATTTATCGACATATTTTCTTTTTCCCATGATAATATGATATGGATTAAGGTTAAATGGTTCCCATGGTTGATTAGGGTCCATCAGCCAGATTATTAGGTACGAAACATCCAAATTCAAGTACTTGCCTGAGCAGATTGAGTATCCTTCCCCAGAAATTTAGTATTCAGGTACGAGACTCCCTCTTTAGTTCTCAATGGCTCAGGAAATCAAGTACAATTCGCTCAGAATCAGGTATATATTCAAGAGAATGAGGTACTATTCTCAAAAAAATCAGGTACACATTCCCTTGTTTCTTGTTAATATAATAAGGATCAAGGTTAATGACACCACTGCTCCAATATGTGCCTCCCATGATCGATTAGGGCACATCTTCGAGACTATTAGGTATGAAAAATACACAATAGACCTCTATGGTTATCATGACATAGAAACCCCAGCATGAGAGTGAATACCTTAGAAGTAGAAGAGAAAAAATGCATGTATATGTCTTTCACATTACCTAATGTCGTGTACACCTACAATCAAAATCATGAAAAGGGGATGGTGAAGGTGAGTTTTCTTATTTATCGACATATTTTCTTTTTCCCATGATAATATGATATGGATTAAGGTTAAATGGTTCCCATGGTTGATTAGGGTCCATCAGCCAGATTATTAGGTACGAAACATCCAAATTCAAGTACTTGCCTGAGCAGATTGAGTATCCTTCCCCAGAAATTTAGTATTCAGGTACGAGACTCCCTCTTTAGTTCTCAATGGCTCAGGAAATCAAGTACAATTCGCTCAGAATCAGGTATATATTCAAGAGAATGAGGTACTATTCTCAAAAAAATCAGGTACACATTCCCTTGTTTCTTGTTAATATAATAAGGATCAGGTACACATTCCCTTAGATTATCAGGTACGAAATATCCAAAATCAAGTATGTGTCTGAACAAATTTAGTATACTTGACCAGAATTTGAGTATTCAGGTTCGAGACTCCCTCTTTAGTTCTCAATGGCTCAAAAATTCAAGTACAATTGTCTCAGAATCAGGTATATATTTTAAATAATTAAAAATAATCATATCCAAATTCATGTATGTATCTGAGAAAAATTGAGTATACTTGGCTCAGACTCAAGTATACTCAATTGCGACGCAAGTTATATTGATTAGGGTACATATCCAATTGACTCAGTTTCTACTATATATTTCCACGAATGAGCTATTTGAACTTACAGGTACATTAGGACGAAAGTTATGTACCATAAGTTTGGCACTAACACATGATACAAAGTCAGAAACTATAAATACAACCATAAGTTTCCACTCCACAACATCAACTTCAGACAAACCAATTCTTGTACAAAACAGAACCATCAAACATAACATATACCTTATTTATCCAAATTTGTACTCAAGTTTCTTGCAGATTTTGTCTATGAAACTCACAAATTCAACCAAAGAAAAATGAAGATATTGCAAAGTTACCTAACCAAGTTCATAAACATAATCATAACTGACACATGGTACAAAGTCACATAAACTATAACCATAAGTTTCCACTCCACAACTATAGTATATACTATAACAACTACACTCAACTTCAGACAGAACAATTCTTGTACAAAACAAAACAATCACAAATTTTTACTCAAGTTTCTGGCAGAATTAGTCCATCAAACTCACAATTTCAACCAAACTACATACAACATATTGCAAAGTACCTAACAAAGTTCATAAACATACTAATAACTGACACATGATACAAAGTCACAAATACCATACATACAGCCATCAGTTTCGACCACACAACCATAGTGCACAATAATAACTGACACATGATACAAAGTTCATAAACATATTGCACCATTTTTTTCTGCCTCTAAAAACACCAATGCAGGCACCATTCAACCAGAACCAATACGTAAATCACCAATGCTTCCACTGATACATGTCTGCTTTCTCGAACGCAACACCCTGCTTGATTCCCCTTCTAGCAATCTCTTTTTCCTGCAGAAGTGTATATCAAAAAGTATCAGACTACCCATACAAATTATAGAGTATGATTACAAAAATAAAACCAAGTGTTTACAAAGAAATCAAACATACATAATTTTGAGCATAACAGCTAGTTTATAGCTTCTTTGCAGCTTCGCCTGTTGTGGCCTTTCTTATGGCAACGACTACACTTTGACGCACGTGTTTCAACTTGTGATGGTATTCTCTTAGTCCTCCTACGACCTGGCTGACTGCGAACATCTGGAGCATTGATTATATTTCCTTCATCAAGATTTGACTCATTATTGTCAACAGTTGGGATTGGATTAATAATTCCTTTGTATGCTTGGCGATACATTCCAATCTTGAAATACTGATCACAGAATTCATACAACGACAACGACTTTGACTCAATAGCAGCACAAGCATGCTTGCATGGAAGCTTAATGATCTGCCAAGCTCTGCACGAACAACTCTTATCAATTAAATCAACAGCAAAGGATTTTTCCCCATCAACTACCTCAAACCTCCAATTACATGACCGATGCACTCTCAACTTTCGGGATTCAAGATAAACACTAGCAATAACCTTCTCCTTTTTGGGACTTAATTCCTTAACCATCGCCATTGTTGATTCACGTCGCCGATGCATTATGTCCATGATTTGTATGCGTATGTGATCCACCATAGCCACAATAGGGAGATAACGAGCTGGTTTAACCCAATTATTCAACACTTGGCCATGTTATTATTCATAACACCCCATCTATCTCCAAGAAATAAAGCATTTGCCCAACTTTGTGGCTGGGAATGTACAATAAATCCTATGGCAAGTGGCATGGAGTCTATGATATTTTTTATATGCTGTTCATGCTCCTGCAAAGATGGAGCATATGCAGCTTTCTTGAATACCGAAGACCAGTGTTTTTTGTTATGTTTTGGATAACTTCGCATTACCTATATTGACAAAAAAACCTTTTTTATTCAAAACATGTATTAAAATTAAATTCAAATTCAAATTCAAAACAAAAGTAGGGTTTTAATTACCTGCTTCACAAAATTATCCACTAAATGCCTCAAACAATACGCATGGTGACTACCCACAAATAGTTGCTCAACTGCCTTCATAATCCCAGGGTGTCTATCGGAGAAAAATGTGAACTTATTGAATGGAATACTTTGATATGAAAGTAGCACACTTCTCAAAAGATAACAAAACCATTCCCAATTATCATCATTCTCTGCATCCACTACCGAATAAGCAATTGTGAAAAGATCATCATTGGCATCCTTCGACACAGCAACTAGGATACTACCTTTATACTTATTCTTTATATGAGTCCCATCCAAAAAAATCAACGGCCTACAACCAGTAACAAAACCAACTGCACATGCATGAAAACAAATGAATAGCCGTTTAAATTTATTAGTTACAGGATCAACCTCACACTCAGTAATACTGCCAGGATTTGTTTCTCGAATAGCATGACAATACCATCTTAACCTATCGTAGCATCTCGTCTCTGTACCATGAATATCATGCATCGCTAATTCCTTGCCTTTCCATACTTTGCGATAGTCTAACTCTACCCCATAATCTCTTTGCAAGTCTTTTTGAATTGTACAAGGGCGATAAGAGGGCTCTTCTCTCAATTTTTCTTTCACCACATTAGCAATCCAAGTTGCATCAGCTTTAGGATGTCCTCTAGTACGTAGATTATTCTCGCCACATGTATGCTGCAGGTTACATTTTCGGATCCCAAATATACCATCTGCTTTATATTTTGAAGCATAAATTCTCCATCCACAACTCCTTTCACTACAAATAGCAATAACCTTCTCGCTGTCATTTTTTCTATATAAAAATGATCGTCTTGTAGCAACAGCATAGTTTTTAACACATCTTCTAAAATCAGCAGCATCCGTGAATGTTTGCCCTTCACCATGAATGCAATTAATCCAAGCATCTATAGTATTCGGCAACAAGGTGTGTTCAATCTCCTCATCACTCCTAGATTGTGTCTGTTCCTCCTCAACCCTTACCAGTTTGATACGAAATTATTAAGATGAACCATACACAAATAAGTATAAAATAAGGGCATACCATACATACATAATGAAAGCTATTGAATTTAAATAAGATTAGTAGTGTCAAATAAACAATATCATATGCACTTATGCTAGAAGTAACATAACATATTATAAAAACAAAAATATGAAATGCTTACCTCTCCAAATTTAGGTTGCCAATGTATGCATTTCTAGTCTCTACCCTCAAATCGATCATACTGAGTTCAAACACATATGAAGATGTATCATATTCAGGACATCATCATCTCATTCAAAGTCACGTACATCTTATGCTGTGGCGCTATGTATTGCAGAATCATAGATTCAGGAGTAATCTCCGCACATTTTTTGCCAAGACTCACAAATATATCCAGCAAACTACAACCACTGAAAATTGAAATCACAAACAACTCATTCTTGCACTTACAACTATCCAAAAATGCAAGGTTGCAAGGCCCAATACCAGATTCCATTTTTCGACCTAATCCACAAAAATATAACATTTTAATCAAATATAAACTGAAGATCAATATTCATATAAACTGAAGATTAATGTAACACAATATTTTTTCTCCATCAACCAAATATTGGCCATCAACTCAAAAATCAATCAAAAACACACGAAAATCCCACAATCAACCAACAACTAAACGCAAATCTCATTGAATACACATAATCAAAAAAAACAAAATGTAAATGTCATGGAATCATTCAATCAAAAAAGATCAAACTCAGACTCACTGATAAAGGTGTGTTCGCCTCTTTAAGTTAGGGCTACAATGCGAGGCGTTACCAGTTTGGGTTGCGGGCGGAAAAATGAGCTGAAAAATTGTGATTCCCTCTTTGAGTTACGGCAAGAAGGCGTGGCGCTACCAGTTGGGGCTTCGACCGGAAAAATGAGCTGCAAAGGTGTGATCGCCTCTTCGATTTTGGCTTCCGATGCATCAACGTCGGCTTTGTTCGTCAGATTTTAGAGAAGGAACACGAAGGTGAGTTAGGGCAGGCAATGCAGTTGGTGGTTCGAGCGGAAACTTTGAGCTACGTACATATAAGTTTTAATTAAATTCATGGGCAATTAGGTAAATACACATTTTCAAGAGAGTTGTAGTTGGGCATCAGGTTTTGGCAGGGAGTTGAAACTCATTTTCTCTGACCTGGGGACTGAATGCAGATGTTGACCTACTACGAGGGATTTTAAGTTAATTTCCCATTGATTTACAGTAGGACAGAAGGGTTTTTTTTTTCCGGACATGCATCATAAACTTATTTATATTCCTTCGAGTTAACAGCTCAATATTTAGTAGTGGTAAAATCGAGATTTTGAATAATCGGCGGTGCCTTTAAAAGAACATAGAAAACCGATGACGCTGTAAATCATAACCACGTCTACCAGACGAAATTTCGTTGAACTCTTCAGGCTTTGCCTCCGCCGCCATCCGCTCGTCATAAACCCTAGCTTCGATCACTCTGTCCCTGAGCCGTAGTCCACCTGATCCTGTTCTTCCGGCGATGGCATTGATGGCGCGGTTTAGGGAGCTGATGAAGAAGTACGGCACGGTGGCGATCGGCGTCCACTTCTCCGTCTCTGCCGCCTCCATCACCGGCTTCTACGTCGCCATCAAAAACAACGTCGACGTCAATTCCATGTTCGAAAAGGTTGGCCTTTCGTCCGGCGTCCCCGATAAGGAGCCCTCTGCCTCCTCTCCCTCCTCTGGCGACGGCGGCTGGGGCAACGAAGTCGTCTTCGACGGCCATGAATCCCCGCCGCCGAGGGAGGAACAGAAGAAGAGGAGTAGGACGGCGGAGCTGGCGGCTTCCTCTGGCGGAGCTTTTGCTCTCGCGATACTCTGCAACAAGGCCCTGCTTCCGATCAGAGTACCTATAACAATTGCTCTCACGCCGCCAGTAGCAAGGTTCTTGGCTCGGAGGAATCTCATCAAGAAGCATGTATGATCATTCTGTCTGAATCTCGATTACTTTACCGTCTCTATGTGCTTTCCTTCTGCTGCTTAGCTGGAAATACTTTTGGCACCGGGAACTACTGAATTACTAAGAACTTTCTTGAGATGCTCCAAAACATAAATTTGTTCTTCCCTGATTAAATGAATGGAAAGTTTACATCTTGTGGTGTATGTTTGTTGATTATAAATGGCTTTAGCTGTGATGAATTTTGAATCTGAGACTCCCCATCTTGTCTTCTCTCTTCTTGTCTATATGAGGATTTCATTGTTTGCTTTCGATCCAGTTGCAGTATTCAGTGTGTATTTACTAAAATTTAGGGGAATTATAGAAACAATAATGATTGTAAGGTCATTACTATGCAATTATGATTACAATCTTAACATTGATTGATCCTTTGTTGTATCGGTGGCGGTATGATATTTTTTGCTTACTAGATGCATGCTTTCTGATAGAAATTACTAAGATGTATATCGTAAAATGTACTAATCAACACATTTGTTTTATACTTCCACATAAAAGAATATGTCAAAATAGTTCGAAGTGCTTCCATGTAACACACGATAGTAATTTACAATGAATGCAATTAACCAGCATAAAATTAAAATTAAAGTATTTACAATTTTCAAAATGATTACTTTAGTTGACACTTGTAAGATACAGGCCACAGAATTGGTAGCTTAGGATGTCTTATTCATTCATAAAACTTCATGATTCCATCTCAATGTTTAGATGAACAATTTGTGGTGGAATGTATCATTCTAAGAAAGCATTGCATTCCACTCATTTCATAGTTTAAGAGGTGAAATGCTTCACTCTACCTTTACTAACTTATCATTTCATTATATTTAAAATCGAGATTAATAAGGTGTGGAATAGACAAGCTAGGTTATCGGCTTATCGACCAAATGGATTGGACAAACTGAGCAAGCTGCACCAACTAAGTGTATTGGGAAAGCTCGGTGAACTAGATGGTACAAACAAATCCGGTGGAGAAGAAGGGTCAAACAGGCGGGGTGACTTAGATTGATTGAGTGGATGGACAAGCCTAATGGAGAGAACAAATCAAATAAACTACGTGGATTGGATAAATTTGTTAAACATGTTAGTATGCTAGACACACTGAGTTCGTCGAATTGATTAGTTAAGCTAAATATAGAATAAATCTTTCCACTTGCCATATTACACCATCAATTCAACCAAATAAGAGAATGAAATGAAGCAATCTGGTTCATTCCATTCTTATTTACTAAACATAATCTTAGCATTATAACTCAATTTAGTTTAATACAAAACTGATTCAAATGAACTTACCATATGCAACCTCCATATCTTCCCCTCTCAAATCCATTAGATGTTAATGCCACCATGAAGCTATAGATAATGCCCAAACAATTATGCTGGAAGGATGAGTCTCTTCTTATTTTCTGCATTTAATATACATTTTGATGTCTCTGTCTGTTTCTAGGTTTGATACTTCATATGTTCGTTCCCCATGACTACGAGCTAAGTTTGTTCTCCATGCGAAGTTCTTTGCAGCATGTTCGCCGATTCGATTGTGCATCAGTAGTCTTCAGTAAGCACATGTACTTTGCCACAACAATAGGTGAACTCCTAATTTTTCTGGCAAGTTCATAACTTGGTCTCCTTATAGAGCCTGTATTTTAGTTGTAGGGGAAACAATAAACTTGGTCTTCATGTTAACTGACCAGTGCATAATTTGGTTCCATGCTGCTTGAGATCTTTCTTTTTTAGAATTTTTATTTAGGTTTCTCGAACTGTATCTGTTTTCTTTCACAGCTTTTTCTATGTATCACATCTCTATGACATGCCAAGAACACACGTAAATCTAAGAAAAACTCTCATTAAAATATTAAAAAACATTCAAATGGTTGTTTTCACTGTTTGTGTGATTTGGTAGTATTTGCACAATTGCATCAGTAGCACAACGATCAGCAGATTAAGCTTGAACAAGTATTAGATTGCGTTATGTTTCTAGCTACAACAGCAATTAAGTAAAAGAGAGGGCAAATTATTTTGCCCCTAAAGTCACAAACCCTATTTGATGTATGTAACCAATTTGTACAAAAGCCACATCAACCTCCCTCGTTTGTTACTTAGATGTATTATTATTATTATTATTATTATTATTATTATTACGACGGGGGACGCGGACGCGGTTTCTCCTCTCCTCCACCGCCGCCGACGGGTATCGTGGCGGTGTACAGGTCGGCCATCAGACGGTACCGCTTCGTCCTCCGCCACGGCCCCATCTCCTCCTCCTCCTCGTTTTCGACGAGGACGGCCTCGGGCGGCGGCTGCATGTTGACGGACCGAGGAGAGGAGGAGGAGACGGAGGAGGCTGCCTCGGCGCTGCTCTCGCTGAGGTGCACCAGAAGCTCCGCCGCCGCCAGATCGGCCGCGGTGAAGAGATCTCCGAGGATCCGCGTGCGCACCGACGCCGGAGCCGGCGGGAGCGGGAGCTGGGTTCTGCCGGTTAGGGTTCTTCCCATCTCTCTTTCGTTTCGTTGTCTCTCTTCTCTCTCGCGCGGTGGCGTTCGCTAGCTTTGGCTTCGCTTTCTTTTCGTGCGGGCTTAGTTTTTTTTTCCTTTCTTTTTAAAGGAATTTTATTATGCCCCTCAATTTTCATCACAATTTTCTATTTGCGAAAATACCATCTCACCATTCAATATGTTCAAATATTTTTTTAAAAATAAATAATAAATAAATAAAATATTTGATTACTATTTAAAATATATATATAAAGGAAGGGCAAAATGGATTCAGAAACTCTGGCAATAAATTAATATTTTTTAAATTATAGGACGTGAGTGATATATTTATGTGTTTTTAATCAAATGATTGATGATTATTTTCCTACGACCAATAAATTAAATTAACGATAAAATAGGGGAAAATTCCTATTGAAAACTTTTTCTTAGGATTCACTGTCTCTTTGAGTTTTTTTTTTTTTTTTTTTTGGGATCCTTCATCTTCTCTTTTTATTCCTTAATACAAAAAGTATTAAGGAGTGAAAAGAGAGGATTAGAGAACTCAAAATAATAAAATCTCAGGTAGGGAGTGAACCAAAGGAAAGTTTTCCTTTGGAGATTTTTTAAAAAATTTATCATAAATTAGTGATGCCTATAAATGATTTTTAATTTTTAGAATTAAGTCCATATTTGATCACAAAACAAAGCTTTTTGGCTATATTTAAGAAATTAATTCTTTTTCTAGTAACTTGTCCCGAAATATAATGAACATGTCTATTTTTTTTTCATGCAAAGCAATTTCTATATTTTATCCTTAGACTTCTATTATTTCCAAAATGCATCTTTTAGGGTTTAAAGATAATATGCTAAGGGTGCGTTTGGTTGAGGGTGTTCCTTAATAACCTTGGGCATGTGATTACCAGGTAATCACATAACCAAGGTTATAGGGAATAAAATATAACCAAATGTTGTTTGGTTTAATCTTTAGTAATGGGACAAAAACTTGTTTGGTTGAAGGTTTTAATACATAACCTCACATGACAATTACTATATTACCCCTAATAAATATACTCTTGAAAACCTTTTTTTTAATGTATTCATATATAACGAATGACTCTTCTTGGTAAAATGACTCTTCTTTTGCCATACATCAATCGCTTAAACAAATCGATAATCAACCAGATTAGCTTGAAACGGACGTCTTTTTATCATATTGCATTCTTATTAAACTACGGAAAGAGTATAAAGTTTCCATCTGTCATTCACAGAAGTTGTAGCACTTGACATCAATTAATTACTGAATTGTAACAAGTACAAAGATATACAAATCTGACCCCAGACAAATTGAAATTTATGGTTTAGATGGGAAGGTAGTCTCGTACCAACTTCACATGAAGTTCTTCAGTTGCGCTAATAGAAATGTTTGTGCTTGGTTGCTATTCATACACTAGATTGAGAACTACACTATAAATAACAGGTTTGCAATAAGCTCAACTGCTTGGCTCCCTAAGAAGAAATAGTAGTTTGCAGGCAATATTGTACAACAGCAACGAGGCTTCATCAGCCCTGAGTGCCTGATCATGCAATATCACCAGATTAACTGCAAAGACCTCTCACTCACCACTGATGGGATTGTGAAACTCCAAACCATTCCATCTGGCGTGAAACTCTAAAATGAGCTTCTCTTCTTATGAATTGGCCCCTACCATTGCATGAAGCTTTTCGTATATCTGTTTGTTGCAGCCATCAGACCTTCATTAATGACACTTCATGAAAACTAAAAACAGAGTCAAAGCTAGGGTCAATTCAAATGGTTAAAGTTCAGGGCCCTTGCATTTTATGTTGAAAACAAAGCATAATGTGTAGCCGTATTTTAAGGTTAGCCCTGAAAATAGCATATGGTCTTAGTTTCAAACATCTATACATAAATGACACAACTCACAAAAAAAACTTATTAGCAAAGCAATGAGGTCAATAGCAAATGTCAGTCAGTAGGAATTTCTTGTTTCATTGGACATGCTTAGTTTGCTTGAAACTATATATAATGCAAGTAAGCTTATAGAAAGGTAATTATCAAGAACTTCATACACAGAGGCTTCTTCCAGGTGAAAATTTTCCATGATAGGATATCAAACCTTTTTGAACTAACTTCAGGAAACATATGTACTTTTCTTTCTAATCAAAATAGTTGTTTCTACCTAGAGGCATTTCAAATCTCATGCATGCGCAAAAGGAACAGATAAATAGAGGAAAAGAAATGGAGACACAGATGATAAAGTTGCACTTGTTTTGAATACGTAGTGTAAAACAAGTTGACACTCTTTTCATCAACCAAAGTATATTATCAGCCAATACAAACAGGTGCTGGTAATTCTTCTAAATCCACTGATTTTTCTCTGCATTTCAAGTTCTCGCACTGGAACTCCAGAACTTTCAGTCTATTATACAGGGAATTGATAATTAAAGTAGATGTGACTTCCTTCTATATGAAAAAATGCTTGACTACTACTTTCAATATAGCATCTGCCTTATCTCTAGACATATGCAGTCTACTACTTCGATCAATTCCTAGCCAAAAGATTCTAAAACTGCAAAATTCAAACAAAACTCAACACATGTCATCCACTAAGAAAGATCCCATAGTGAAATATTGGAGAACAAATATGACAACAACAAATAAAAATAAAAATTCAAGGGCACCTACCAAAAGAAGCTGTCATCTTTGCAGAGTCAGGAATTTCGAGGAAGGTGTAAAGATTGAGCATGGCATTCAACCACTGTAGGACAAAATCGACCACGGTAGCATAGAGAAGGGAAGGAAAATCAGAAGGTGCGTTGCTAGGGAAGAAGGCTTCGAATCGCAGCGAGGTGGGACGATGGCCGCTAGGGTTTCCGCTGTCCCTAGGTGCACTGCTAGGGACGATGGCCGCTGTGAATCGCCGCTAGGTGCGCTGCTAGGGACGATGGCCATTGTGAATCGCCCTTCGAATCGGGGCGTGGAGTCGCCGCTGAGAATCGCCGCTGTGCTAGGGTTGTGCATCGCCGCTGGCCGCTGGGAGGCGAAGAGTCGAGGTGTGCGTCGCGTGGAGTCGGCAAAAACAATTTTTTATCAGGGCATTAGATGTAATTTAATTGATTTTTAAGGGTATTTTTGTCATAAATAGGAAATAATGAAGGTTAATTTTGGGAAAAAATTATCTTAACCTCGGAATTGAGAAAAACCAAGCTTTTCCTTGGTTTTCTGATTCCGGGATAGATGACTACTTTTGCTGATGTGGCGGGTATAATTAATTACCTGGGAATTCTTCATTACCTAAACCAAACAAGGTTTTTATTGATAACCTTGGATGAATAACCAAAGTTATCAAGAAACACCCTCAACCAAACGCACCCTAAGGGTCTTAAGTTGCACCTCCTGTGTACATCGACAAAAATTTTTGATTTGATTTTTTTCGACGTAATACTGTAACATAATTCTTAAATCCTAAATGAGGTATCCATAAGTTAAAAAAAATAAAAAAAATTAAAATACGCCGAACACAACTCCACAGCAAAGTTGAGTAAACTAACACTAGTGATACTATATGAGCATTTTGAAAAAACAGCAAATGGAAGAACATTTCTAGAAGAAAAATGATATGATTAGTGAAAAAACTGAATAAAAATCTTAGTGAATGATATGATATTTTATATGCAGCGATCTCTGATGGGTTCATCATCCCCTCCAGGATATAATTTGATTCGGGATAGTAGCCGGAGATCGCTGATGGTATTCGGGTGACAATCGGACGTGTACATATAAAGTGTCATATCATTGACTGAGTGTTTCATTGAATTTTTTTCACTGAACGTATCAGAGCTCTTTCTAAAAATGATTATACACCTTGACATTGGACGTCTGAGATGATAGACTCCATAATCACTTATAGAGAGCTTATAGAGATAAATCAGGAAATCAAATAGATTTTCATACGAGAGAGTATTTTTTCTCAACTTCGCTAGAAATTAACCATTGTTTATTTTTATAAGAGTAATGATTGGGACAGTGAATTTGGGACAGTGAATGGGACAGTGAATGACGTGCAATTAATGTGTACACGTCCGATCGCCGATCGGACACCACCGATAGCCTTTGATTATCGTCCTGAATCAAACTATACCTTCGGAGGACGGTGAACTCGTCAGGATCGCCGGCAACGGTGAACCTATCGAAATCGACGGTCAATGATGCGAGATCGCAATTGCGGCGATCCCCGACGGGTTCACCGTACCCCCCAGGGTATAGTTTGGTTCGGGGCGGCGGCCTTCAGCCGTCGGTAGTGTCCGATCGACGATCGGACGTGTACACAATAATTGCCACGTCATTCACTGTCTCATTCACTGTCCCAAATTCACTGTCTCTATCATTACTCTTTTTATAAATCTATCATGCGATAACCACTCGCTATGTCCCAAGGGCGCAAATGCAATAACATGTTTCTTGGCTTTCTTGTTAGTACTTGACTTGGAGAATGATTTGCTTAGTTATGATTTTATTCACCCGATGAATTTTCGATTTTGCAGGGGGCATTACGATCGACGAACAAAGTTTCCGCAGCAAAATTTTCAAATCTGTGCTACTCCCCTGCCAAGAAATCTTCTTACAGAAACCATACAAAGGTAACTCGCATTTCACCATATTAGCCATCTAACAAGAGCTACTTGTCGAGCTCAATCTCTTGTCATCTGAAGCTGTAAATTCTTCACTAGATCTGCTTGCACCACTAGATCGTCCCTCCTCTGTGATCATTAGATTCCGCATTAATCTTTGTAGTTATCGCGAAACGATAGTGTTAAAAAGTGTAGATATATATATAACTAACATACTTGTACTCTGAAAACATTTAAGGCGAGGCTTCCAAAGGTTGTAAGAGTGGCATTGGTGGCTTCGAGTCCTAATGCATTCACGGCCGCCATTCACCTCGCGAATCCTCCCTCCTCGTGCTCCCACAGCACCATGAGGAACAATTCATCCTCCATCAGTTGCTTCACTTCCACTTGTGGCTGAGTAAATCAACACATTTGGTTATTGATACTGTCGCGAAGCGAGCTGAACGCCCCTATAGTTAGAGGGGTCTCCGGGGAGAGTGAAATCGTCGAGGTGGTCTACTGAGCTGGATTGTCTCTAGCTTGCAAGACAAAGACCGTTAGAACTCGTCGGGAAAAGTCCCCGGCCAGACACTCAACAGTCAAGTCAGTACTCGACGGTGGCAATGGAAAACAATAGAACAGTATGGAATTGCACTATTGTGCGTACCTAAGAGATGCGGAGTGAGGAGGCTTATATAGCCAGGGAAGCTAACAACTCCTGTCCCGCCTGCCACCTGTTGTCATATAACGAGGACAAGGTGATGCATGCCCAAAGGTGACAGGATAAAGTAGTGCATACTGTATTAAGGAAAGGGGCACTGTCAACTTAATGGTTGGCGTCGTTGGGCGGCGCTCGGCCTGACACCAGTGTATGTGGTCGTGGCACAAGGGGACAGGCTATGACAGGAAGATCAATACCTCAGCGAGATATCCGTCGTTCGAGACCATGATGGCTTCAGTTCTGCGCTGACCCCACACAACTTCTGGTAGTCTGGTGTCAGGGAGTGGTTGTCTTTGTCGAGGCCGACTCAGGGCCTCTGAGGGTGCTGACTGGGGCACTGAATGACGAGGCGTCGAGTAGCGCTCCCTTTGACTCGGGCTTACCCCCGGAGCGTGGTTCGCCACGCGTCAACGGGGAGCCAAGCCTGGAGGGGCGTTAGAGCATGAGCGTCTGAGCTTGGGCAAAATCGACCTCGAGGAACGTGGGCCGCCATACATCCGAACGAAAGCCTTGACCCACGCGACGCCGATCCGACGGACCTTTCTGGCCCCTTAACTATCTTCTTTTTACTAGGCGTCAGGTTACTGGGCCAGGCTACATGCAAGTTGGCCCGAGATTAATTATAAAAGGACTGAAGTTAGGCGTGTTATGCACTTATTTTCCTTAAACACTCTCCTCCATCTGTTGTTTCCCCTCTTCATCGTCGCTTAGTGGCTTATAGTCGTCCATAAATTGATTAGGAATCCAGGATATTTGTTTGGATTTGGATTTGGAATTGTCTTCCTCTGGTTGGTCATGGAGATCCTTCACTTGTTGTCTTAACTCCGTCACTACTCGATGGCATCTCCTAGTATTGAGGCTTTATCCATCTAGTACATATAAAAATCGCGCATCAGTTATCTTTGGAACTCAGCGACATGAGATGTCACAAGGAGTGTATTTGCTCTGCCTTTGTTATCTTTGGAACTATGGCTATCTGGTGCCGCTTCGGAGGCTGATGTTCATCGTCCCTGATCCCGTCCTGGCCTAGGTGTGTCTTGGTCGGGCCACGTAGCACAACAAAGAGACAGATCACTAACGGAAAGGTCTTGACTGCCTGCGTGACAGTGCAGGTCACTCGGGTTAGGATGTCCGAATAGGAGACCCGCCTAATACTGTCTAGAGTCACCCCAGCAAGACATATCGAGTGTCGGGCTTAGGTTCGCCTGGTCAACACTCATCCGGCAGCCAGTCAGCTCCCCTAGAAGTCTTCTAGTCATATCATAAAGATGAATCAGGTTGACCGAATCCGAGTGCCGAGTGTCCCAAAGATTCGGGCCGCACCTTATTTAGTCCAAGTGACAATGATTGCTTAGTAAGATTTTACTCGGGTCGGCCGGTCAGCAGCCCAACTGAGGATTTGTCGTTTTTATTAGGAAACACCCACTCACTGACATTATACTTGCACAAGTGGTACGAGGGTAGGCACAAGACTGCTCAAGTCTGACACCACTCGTGTCCGAATGGTGAATATCCAGCTGACACAGTACTTTCCTAACATACCCTGGCATTCCGTACCACAACAACCCCTGTCCGTGTCAGACTGGGCGGCGTCGGTCGGCGCCAGTCGGCGAGCTGACAGTACCCCTGATCCTGTCCCCGCATGAGATAAAAGAGTGGCAGACGTGGGGCAGAAGTTGTCAGCTCCCTCGACTATATAAGACGCTCCTCACTTCATACGCAGGTACGCAAGATAGAGTTTTTGCTACAGTTCTTTTGCTTTCACTTCTTCCACCGGAGACTGACTTGATCATCGGAGTGCCTTGCCAGAGATTTTTTTCAACGGGTTGCTGACGGTCATCTTTCTTATATATCGGAGCCAACATCAGCGGTGCTCGGGTCCATCTCGCTCTTGAAAGTCCACCTCACTTTGCGACAGGATCAGTCCCCTTCTCCACCACTTTCTTCCTCACCTAGTGGTGGCGGTGGTGGAAACCATGGTTGGAGATGATCTGGGTCTCTCATCGACTGTAAATTAACAGTGGTACTAGAATTCAATCTCCTTGTTCTACAATTGTTGTCGATCAATTTGCTTCCTGCCAAGCCAGTACACAAATCTAGTCAGTGTTCTAAAACCTGAATCGGTCCACAATCACAATGAGGTATCTGGTCAAGAACCAGTCAAGCCCTCGACCCAGTCTATTACTAGATATACATCGTCAACATTTAGTTTTCTGAATTTGTTTATATTTCGGCTCGAATTGGACCGAGGACCGAGTATTCGGAAAAACTATCGAGTCTATTTCCTCCGCTTAACTATGGCTGAAGTCTGAATCAGAAATAGCATCCATAGTTTCCAAATATGAAAAGTAAGTGAGAGGATTTCCGTACCATTGTCGATACAGCGAGCTGCTTCCTTTTGCTCGATCGATAGTTTTATTTGAATTGTTCTTCAGACAGATAATTAGAACAAGTAATGGGAGAATCAACTGATGATAGAAAGGCCACAATATGGTATCGCTACATTTCTTTGTCTGAAATAAGTTTGTATTTGTGATTTGCTGAAAATGTTTATGGAAAAGCAGGTTCATAGTGATCTGATGAATGCGAGGGAATCATTTCTAGGACGTATTTTATATGATTTTTTTTTTTTTCAAATAGAGCGTTAATTTTAGAATAATGAACTTCTAGACTATTAATCGTGAACACTTTTCGATTTATCTTGATGATTTATGAGGAATTTTCATGAGGTCAAGTCGATCGTTTCAAATTTATTTATTATCTAGTTCAAACATTGAAGAACAACTAGGTAGTTAGCAATAGAAATGTGTGGGATTGTCTCTATTTTTTTTCTAGAGTTTAATTTTCTTTTTCTCATGCAAAGAAATCCTACTCTGTGTTCTGGGATTTTAATTTATTAATAAAAAAATAACTTCCACTCTCAATCATTTAGCGGTCTACTATGATTTACTTTCAATTAGAAGACTAACTGTGAGGAAGGAATATTTTGAATCAGTATAATCATCTTTGATTATAATTAAATATTAATTTATTTATTTCATAAATAAAAGAGACATTTTGAATCAGCATAATCCTCTTTTGTTATAATTAAATATTAATTTATTTATTTCATAAATAAGAGGACATTTTGAATCAACATAATCAACTTTTTTTTTACTATAATTAAATATTAATTTATTTATTTCATAAATAGGACTTATTGTCACTTGGATAAAAAAGCGAAATCGCTCGCCCCCAGCACCCCCGTCGTACCTGTCCCAAAGCCATCACGAGGGAGAGACTTATTGTCACTTGGGCACACCTCCTCAAGTGCACGGTAAAATTAATTAAAGTTTGTACAAAATTTATATTATAAAATCCTTAACCTAGCAAAACTCTCACTCTCTCTCTCTCTCTCTCTATATATATATATATATATATATAATTTTATTATGCTAAAATATTTGCAGTATAAATTTAATGTAAATCTCAATCAATTTTTACTGAAAATTATAACTCAAATAGAAAACTTAAACCTTAGAATAATCGTAAGCTAAAATAAAAATATAAAATTTTATTATGCTAAAATTTTTACTGTATAAATTTTATACAAATCTCAATCAATTTTTTACTCAAAATTATAACGCAAATAGAAAACTTAAACCTTAGAATAATCGTAAGCTAAAATAAAAATATAAAATTTTATTATGCTAAAATTTTTACTGTATAAATTTTATACAAATCTCAATCAATTTTTTACTCAAAATTATAACGCAAATAGAAAACTTAAACCTTAGGATAATTGCAAGCTAAAATAAAAAAATAATGAAATATACTTGATATATATATATATATATATATATATATATATATAATATATATATATATATATATATATCATCGTATGAAATAACTTATATAAAATTTAATAGTAAATATAAAAAATATTAACAATTTTATTAAAAATATATATATATATATATTTTTTAAATCTAGTCCTCATAATAAAAATAAAAAAATATAAATTTGATCAATAGAT
This sequence comes from Boesenbergia rotunda, assembly GCA_024364735.1. Classification (NCBI taxonomy): domain Eukaryota; kingdom Viridiplantae; phylum Streptophyta; class Magnoliopsida; order Zingiberales; family Zingiberaceae; genus Boesenbergia; species Boesenbergia rotunda. The sequence goes on from JAGFNQ010003479.1 coordinate 23,293, forward strand.
AAAAACAACATTAATAATTGAGCTCAATTAAAAATTTAAACATTCATAAAAATATTCACATTGTTCAGAAACAAACTGGAGTTCGAGTTGAGCTCAATAAAGTTTTTAATAAATAAACTTAAACAAGCTCAATAAATAATAAATAATGTGACATAGAAACAAATGAATGAGAGAGCTAGTAAATAAAAAGAGTAAAAGCAATTTACTTTCTGAGTTCTAAATACAAAAAAAATAAAGAATATAGTACAAAATTGAAATAGTTGAAGCAGCAATCATAGAAACACAGATCCGGTTGGAATGCAAAAAGAGTTTCTCACATCTTATTTGGTCAAAATCATAAAAGCTAAGGGATGATTGAAACCATGATCCAGAACAAAGTTGAGTAACTCAATATACACATACAAATATGAAGGATTTTGATATATAGTACAATCAAAATTTATGGAGACAACAAAATCCCTACATACTTTTTTTTTATCTTGATTCTGCTACGAGCATTTGATCCTACTTAAGACGGCATCCAAACAGAGGGAAACTTACTTGGCTATCAGCCAATTTGAAGGCAGATACTTTGCTATGCAACTTTATCCAAATTCGATCGCTGGATTTCTACTTTCTACACCTTAAATTAGTCTTACAGCAACTGACTGAAGAACAACTAGAAATGATTGTCTGCTGAAAAAGACAGGCAATGGATTGACTATCAAATCAAAGTTCAGCAATGTGGTCTTTCTTTGCAGCACGAGCACCTACAGAGTCGACGAAAATTAGGAATAGTTAGACATCATGGGCACGAGTTCCTTTTCATTTTGCTCACTGTCGGATAAAATTGAGTTGCCATCTAAATCAGCATGGAGAAAGCAAGTAACCAACCATAACAGTGAAGTAAAAGAAAACAGACGAAGAAAATGGACAGAAATACATCAGGGTCAACACAGTTAACCAGTCATAGTACAACGTGAGCATAGTGATTTTTTCGATTACCTATACCTTAAAATGCCATATGGATTTTCTCTCATATTAAAAACAAGTATATTATATTATTATTTAAACAACTATGAGCTTTTAGAATCCAGTGTTAAACTATTCCTGTTTGCAACTGTAAAGAATCAATCTCACTTCGTGCTAAGGTTGCAATTCAATCAATAACTTACAAAAAACCTACCGTCTCTAACATGAATTAACAATGGTATTGCAGTATCTTTTCGATGTTCCTTTCTATATATAAATAGCTAGAAAACAAATCATCAGCATAGACTAGTGACAAAAGAAACACAACATTCAAGCAATGATCTTGACTGTAGTGTGAATATCCATGCCACTTTTGGGTCTTGGCTGGATATGGACATAACTCTCGACATGCCTATGGGTAGTAAGAGAATAAAATTTTAATAATGCCTAGAGATAGCAGGATTCATAATGGAAGGCTACCACTGAAACATTTGCCGATTTGCGCAGCACTAATAGTTATTTAAGAAAAACAAACTTTGGCACGCAACTGGAATAAACTACTCGAAACTGTGGAAGCCAGTGACTATTAGCTTTCCCGAGCCTGACCATAGTATATGAAACACCTAGCAAACTATGAAACCTCACAAAATGAGTAACACCTACTACAATGCTTTTCAGAAAAATGCCTACGCCCAGGCAACCGAATTAAATTTGGTGAGACCGCATGAATCCACAATGTTAAATATTGCACATCATACAGAAGAGTGCAAATTCATAACCTAAAAAAGGGGGCCTAAAGATGTTAATACGGACATGCAAAAGCTAGATGATATTTTCTATCAGTGATCTTCTTTATGTAACTGAATATAACTAAATAAACAAGAGACACTTCAAAAAACTAAGTAAAAAGTTATGGGCAGAGAGAAATATGTTATGTGATGAACAAAATCAGACCTTCAAATTTTGTGACTTTAGCTGAGCGATCAGTAGATTTTGCAATTCCATTTCCACATCCAAAAGATCTAGCAGGAGTCCCAATGCAATGCAAATTGTCAATCTCACAGACTCTGAGATCTTGACTGCTATAAGAACCATTTTCTCCAAAAGTCTTCCCTTGCATATCTGGATAGAGGCAAGACACCTGATCATCGCAACGGAAGCCACATGAGTTTAGAACCTGAGCATCAGCTAGCATGTTTGATTGGGTCACATTATAAGTAAAATCCCCACTCGCTTTCACCGGTTTCTGATAAGGAAAACATCCAATCTCTCCATCTATGCGCCCCCTTAGATCCACAAGCAAACATCTGAGCCTCGTAACCTCAGCTTCAAGAGCAGCTTGATTTTGAAGCCTCTTCATGAGTTGCTGGTTAACAGCTCTTAGCTGAGCAACCTCTTCCTCTAGGGATGCTGCATGTGCCTTCTTCTTCTCCCTGTACTTTCGAACAGCCTCTCTGTTACCACAAGATCTTTTCTTTGATGAAGAGCCCTTCTCCACTGACTCAGCAGTCTCATCAGGAGAAGCTGAGACGATTTTGGTGTGAGCGTGGAAACAAGTATGGGTGTGTGAGAGGTCCGGCCCAGGCGGGTTGCAAGTGTGGGTGTGGGTGCATGTATGGCTATCATTGAAGATGTTGTCAAAAAAACTATCCATAGAGCAGTTGCTAGGAAGATCTTCGCCAGCATTCGGCCCAGAGAATACCTCGGGATTAGAGAAATCGAGGTCCCCTTCGTCCATAATCACAAACGCGAGCAATATAGTCTACCTAAATAAGCAGAAAGATCGTAAGATAGTCCAGTGACTTAATCTCGACGAATGCTACCATCAAGGATCCAAAAAAGTTCAAATTTCCGGAAACAAACACGAAGACATCAAGCATTAAAATAAAAAGCGAAATTTTGTGGGAAACATTATCAAATATAAGGATCAAGCACGATGCATTCGATAAACAGTTCTATCAATCACAAAACATACCGACTGTGAGACCGTTAAGGCGAGAAAAGAAAAGGCAACGTTGAACAGAGAACAAAAGATAAGAACAAAGAATTGAACGACCGGAAGCCAGAGAAGTACCTCAAAACTAGGGACGTTGTTCAGAAGACGATCCGATCACCACGGCAGAAGAACAACCCTGTGGTGCATTTGGGTGCGCTCCCTTCAAAAATTCAGATCATGCAAAGCAAGGCGAGATTCTGGAACGGAACAACTGGAAATTAACAAAATTCAGACGGTAATCGATCGGAACCCTAGAGAAAGAGACGCAAAAGAGGGAAAGTTCGGCGAAATCACACGGGAGAAAATAATGAGACGCGAGATGCGACTCACGAGCGTAGAGTCGGCGCCGCAGAGAGAGAGAGATAGAGACAAATCCCCCAACTGGGGTAAAGAGCCATACTCAACATCTGATTTAGATCAGACGGTACATGATTGATCCTTTTCCGTTGCGGTTCTTCCAAACCGGTTCAGTAATTAAGAAATAGCCGTTTTTTTAATTTTTTTTTCCAAATATCCAAAATTCCAAATCACTTCGTAGTTTTAAAATTATTAAATTATATATCTATTTTTAACTTTATTCCTAATCAATGGACGTATGTCGACGGATCGACTGATGTTTTTCATTAGTAAACTCAATATCTCATTTTCTTCTGAATTTCAAAATTTATGTAAAAATCAATCAATTGTTTTATTTTTTTTAACAAAATTAATTTTAGATAAAATTGATTATTGATTAAACGACCACGAGTTTATATAAAATTAGCTTTTATGTATTTATTCACGAATTTAATTATTTTAAAAAAAATTAATTCACGTTCAAAAAATCACTATGGTCAATATATTAGTTTAGATTTATATTTGAGAGCATGGATATAATCAGAAGAATTAGATAAACATATAATAGCTAATTTAATATTAATCCGAAATCGTTTGGTTCATAAGTTGGTTTTGCCCAAAATCGATTGATGGACGGGTAAAACCATCTGATAGAGCAAATGATCTAGAATTGACATGAAATTAACTCTTATATGTTCATCTAATTCTCTCGATTACATCAATGCCCTCAAACGTAAATTTAGCGCAATATATTTATAAAAGTAATTGTTTGAATGCGAATTAAAATTTTTGAACAATCAAATTCGTGTTTAAAAAATAACTGCTCTCAATATATTGAGTTAAATTAATATTTAAGAATATGAATATAATTAAGAGAACTAACGGAACACATAAGAACTAATTTTATTTCAATCTGAGGTCATTTGATCTATCAGTCAATTTTGCCCAAAATCGACCAAACGACCAAACGAATCGGCAGATTAACCGAACAACCTCAGATTGATATGAAACTAACTACTATGTTTCGTCTAAGTCTCTTGATTATATTCATGCTCTCAAATATCAATTTGACTATATACATTAAGAGCGGTGATTTTCTAAACACGAATTATATTATTTTTAAATTTTAATCCGTGTTAAAAATTCATTGCACTCTATATATTAAGTCAAATTGATTTTTTAGTAATAGATATAATTAGGAGAAGTAGACGAACATATAGGAGTTAATTTTATATCAATCTGAGGTCATTTGGTCCATCAAGTGATTCGTTTGGTCCATCAGCCGATTTTGGACAAAATCAGCTGATGCACCAAACAACTTCGAATTGACATGAAACTAGCTTCTATGTGTTCGTCTAATTCTCCTGATTATATACATACCCTCAAACGTCAATTTGACTCAATATATATAGAGCAATGATTTTTTAAAAATAAATTTGATTGTTCGAAAAATTCAATTCATGATAAAAAATTACTATTGTCAATATATTAGGTTAAATTTACATTTCAATGCATGAATATAATCTGGAGAATTATATGAACATATAAAAGTTAATTTCATATCAATCCTAGTTTGTTTGGTCCATCAGATGATTTTACTCATCCATCAACTAGTTTTGGGCAAAATTGACTGATGCACCAAATGTTCTTGGATTGATATAAAACTAGCTCATATGTGTTTGACTAATTCTTTTGATTATATCCAAACATTTAAACATAAATTTAAACCAATATATTTAGAATAGTGATTTTTTAAACACAAATTAAATTTTTCGAACACATTCGCGTTCAAAATATCACTGCACTTAATATATTGGGTCAAATTGATATTTGAGAGCGTAGATATAATTAGAAGAACTAACCAAATACAGACGAACTAATTCATGTTTATCCGAGATCGTTTGGTCTATTAGCCAGTTTTATCCAAAATCGGCTAAAGGACCAAATGAACCGACTGATAGACCAAACAACCTCGAATTGACATGAAACTAACTCCTATGTTTTCGTCTGATTCTCCTAATTATATTTATGTCCTTAAATATCAATTTGACTCTATATATTAAGAGTAGTAATTTTTTAAATAAGAATTAGATTATTCAAAAATTTTAATCAGTGTTGAAAAATCATTGCACTCTATATACTAAGTCAATTGATGTTTAAGTAATAGATATAATTAGGAAAAATAGACGAATACATAAGAGCTATTCATGTCAATCCGTGGTCGTTTGGTTCGATCAACATATTCATTTAGACCATCAACCAGTTTTGGACAAAACCTGTAAACGACCTCGGATTGACATAAAACTAACTTTTATGTATTCGGCTAATTCTGTGAATTATATCTATACCCTCAAACGTCAATTTGACTCAACATAAAAAAAATAAAAGAGCAATGATTTGTTAAACACGAATTTGATTATTTGAAAAATTCAATTTGAGTTTAAAAATTACTATTGTCAATATATTTAGTTAAATTTATGTTTAAAAGTATGAATATAATCAGGAGAATTAGACAAACACATAGAAGCTAGTTTCATGTCAATCAGAGGTAGTTTGGTTCATTAGTCGAATCTGGGCAAAATCTGCTGATGGACCAAACGATCTTGGATTGAGGTAAAAACTAACTCTTATATATTTGACTAATTCTCCTGATTATATTCATACCCTCAAATGTAAATTTAACTTAATATATTCAGAGTTGTGATTTTTTAAATACGATTTAATTTTTTCGAACACATTCATATTCAAAAAATCATTACACTTAATATATTACGTCAAATTGATATTTGAGAGTGTGGATATAATTAGGAGAACTAACTAAACACATAGGAACTAATTTTATGTCAATCTAAGGTCGTTTAGTCTGTCAGCTAGTTTTGCCCAAAACTGAGTAAAGGACTAAATGAACATGTTGATAGACCAAACAATCCCGGATTGACATTAAACTAACTCCTTTATTTGTGTTTGACTCTTGATTATATTCATACCCTCAAATATAAATTTAACTTTATATATTAAAAGCAGTGATTTTTTAAACATGAATTAAATTATTCAAAAAATTTAATCCGTGTTAAAAAATCATTGCACCTATATATTGAGTCAATTTGATGTTTGAGTAATGGATAGGAGAAGTAGACAAACATATAGGAGCTAATTTCAAATCAATCCGAGGTCATTTGGTTCATTAATCGATTCGTTTGGTTCATCAACCGGTTTTGGGCAAAACTAACTAATGAACCAAATGTCCTCGAATTTATATAAAACTAGCTTTTATGTATTCGTCTAATTCACCTGACCATATCCATACCCTCAAATATCAATTTGACTCGATACAATGAGCAGTGATTTTTAAATATAAATTTAATTTTTGAAAACTTTAATTCGTGTTTAAAAATCACTATTCTCAATATATTGAGTTAAATTTACTTTTGAGTACATGTATATAATCGGGAGAATTAAATGAATACATAGGAGCTAGTTTCATGTCAATCCAATGTCGTTTGGTCCATCAAACGATTCGTTTGTTCTATCAGCCGATTTTAGGCAAAATCAACTGATGGACCAAATGACCTCGGATTGACATGAAACAAGATTCTATGTGTTCGTCTAATTTTCCTAATTATATACATACCCCCAAATATCAATCTGACTTAATATAGAGAGCAATGATTTTTTAAACACGAATTTAATTGTTCAAAAAATTAAGTTTGGGTTTAAAAAATGGCAAATTGCAGAAAACTCCCCAATGGGCATTTGATCTTTGCATGCACTCCCCATATGAAATTTTCTTTGTATTTACTCCCTGATGGATTGAGTATAAAAGAGTGAAAATTGAGTATACATCAATGAAAACTAAGTATAAAAGAGTGAAACTTGAGTATAAAAGAGTGAAAATTGAATACATGGGTTATTGATGTGGTGGATGCAACCTTACATACTCAATTTTTTAACTTTTATACTCAACTTTCTTCAAATAATACTCACCAAACTGTCTTGTCAATCCCATCAGGGACTGCATGCAAAGAAAAGTTTGTGTGGGGATTGCATGCAAAGTTGACTTAGCATGTGGGGAGTTTATGAAAATTTACCCTTTAAAAAATCACTATTGTCAATATATTTAATTAAATTTATATTTAAGAGCATAAATATAATTAGGATAATTAGACGAACACATAGGAGCTAGTTTAATATCAATTCGAGATCGTTTAGTCCATCAGTTAATTTTGGGCAAAATCGACTGATGGACCAAACGATCTTAGATTGACATAAAAAGTAGTTCCTATGTGTTTGACTAATTCTCCTTATTATATTCATACTCTCAAACATAAATTTAACTCAATATATTGACAGTTGTGATTTTTTAAATACGAATTAAATTTTTCGAACACATTCATGTTCGAAAAATCACTGCACTTAATATATTGGGTTAAATTTATATTTGAGGGTATGGATATAATTAGGAGAACTAATCAAACATATAGGAACTAATTGCATGTCAATTTGAGGTCGTTTGGTCTATCTGCTAGTTTTGTCCAAAATAGACTAAATGACTAAATGAACCAACTGATGGACTAAAGAACCTTAGATTGACATGAAAAGAACTCTTATATTTTTGTCTAATTCTCTTGACTATATTCATACCCTCAAATATCAATTTAACTCTATATATTAAGATCAATGATTTTCGAAATACAAATTAAATTATTTAAAATTTTTAATCTGTGTTAAAAAATCATTGCACTCTATATATTGAGTCGATTTGATGTTTGAATAACGAATATAATTAGGAAAAGTAGATGAACACATATGAGTTAATTTTATATTAATTCGAGGTCATTTGGTCTATTAACCAATTTGATTGGTCCATCAGTCGATTTGTCCAAAATCGACTGATGGACCAAATGATCCCAGATTGACATAAAATTAGCTCCTATATGCTCGTCTAATTCACCTGATTATATTTATATTCTCAAATGTCAATTTGACTCAATATATTGAATAGTGATTTTTTAAATATGAATTTAATTGTTTAAAAAATTTAATTCATGTTCAAAAAATTACTACTCTTAATATATTAGATTAAATTTACGTTTGAGGGCATGGATATAATTGAAAAAATTAAACGAACACATAGGAGCTAGTTTCATGTTAATTCGAGATCGTTTGGTCCATAAGTCAATTTTGGGCAAAATTGACTAATAGACGGGCAAAACTAGGTTGATGGACAAACAATCTCGGATCGACATAAAACTAGTTTTTATGTGTTCGTCTAATTCTCCCGATTATATGCATGCTCTCAACCATAAATTTAACCCAATATATTGACTACAATAGTGATTTTTTTAACATGAAATGAGTTTTTCTAACAATTAAATTAGTATTTAAAAAATCAATGATATATATATATATACTAAGTCAAATTAATTTTTGAAGGCATAGACATGATTAAAAAAATTAGATGAACACATAGAAGCTAATTTCATGTCAATCCGAAGTCGTTCGGTTGATAACCGATTTTATCTAAAATTGACTTTGTTTTAAAAAATAAATTAGTCAACTGATTTTTATTTAAATTTCAAAATTTAGAGGACAGTAGGACATCGATTCAGCTGGTGAAAAATATCAGTTGATTGATTAAATCAGTCGACTGATATTTTTCATTAGTTGACTGATTAATGGTAAAATCGAAAATAAATACGTAATTTGGTAATTATTGAAACTACCCTGTATGATTTGGGCATTTCAAAAAAATTGTTTTACATGGTTCAATAAAAAGCTGAAGAACTAGAGTTATAAATTGCTTGGTTTATTACTGGTTCAGCTAAATAGGCAAATTAGGCATGTTAACTTTTCCCTTCCGATTCATCCAAACCGGTTTAATAAGTAAGTTCTCTCTATTTTCTCTTTTACCCCATACTTATCATTGTATTCTCTAGATCATCTCACTTTTATACTCAAATATACTAGTTCATTATTAAAAAATTAATAAATCTATTATTTTAATAGTTCTTTTAGGCTACGTTTGACTAGGGGTAATGTAATTCAATTTATAATGTAATTAAGTTTGTAATGTAATCCAGATTACATGTTGTTGACTTTGTAATCTAGATTACAACACTTTAACTAGCTTTTATAATGCATATTACATTACATTATAATTTTAAAACTGTACCAAATAAAATAATCAATCTTGTAATGTAATCATGATTACATTACGAGGCTGATTATCCCTTACCAAACGTTGCCTTAGAGTCGTGAGGGAGATAAATTCATATACATAGACAGGAGGCACATGATAGGATAGAAGATATAGATCGTCAGTTCCTGATGATTGACCCTTGACAATTACGTTAAAAATACCATACTTAGAAACCACTTCATCCAATTTAAGTCTTTAAAATGCTTGGAGGGACAACAATAACTTCTATCTCTATGACATCTAAAGTCTCAATACTTACAAATCTAATTAGTAAAAGAAACTATGGGAGTGTTTGGGAGAGCTTTTACTTCTTGAAAAGTGATTCTTGAAGTTAGTAAGAAGCTAAAGCATACAGTGTTTGGAAATAGAAGTCAAAAGCTGATACAAGGTAAAATTTGAGTGTTTGGTGAATAATCACTTTTAAGCTTAATTTTTAATTAAATGACAATAATATCCTTAAACTATCAAAATTAATTTTTTTCAATTATTTAAATATAATTTTGATACATGATCTATAATATTTTATATATTTAATATTATATTTTAAATATTATATCAAAATTATTTTTTTAATAATATATATATTTAAAAAAAATATAAAGTTAATAAAAATATAAAAAATAATAAAATAATAAAATTTATATAAATTTATACAAATATGTATAAAATTTTTTGAAAATATAAATTATATAAAAATATAAGATTTTATTTAAAAATAGGATGGTAATTATGTAAAGTAATAAATTTATTAAGGGTATAAATGTCAACTTTTAATTCTACACCATAAGCAAAAAAGCAGAAGCAGAAAAAAGCATCAAATTGTTGCTTCTAGCTTTTGAGTAAAAGTTGCAGAAGTTAAAGCAGAATCTGACATTCCCAAATACTCAAAAGTACTTTTGCATGACTAGAAGCTAAAAAGCAGCTAGCAGAAGCTCTCCCAAACACTCCCTATATAATTCCAACTTAAGTGAATAAATAAGTGGCAAACGGTGAAAAGAATGAAGATTAATTTTAGAAAAGCTCCTATAAAATGTAATGTTAGGTGAAATACTTAGAGAAATATTTTGAAAGTAGACTTTCTGAATATACATAAATTGTACTCTGAATGTATTAGTAAAGTTTTAACACTCAAATTATTAAAAAAAATAACTTTAGAGATAAGATCGACTTAAAAGTTATAGTTGAAGACAAAGGCAAGTATGATGGAGAGCATTGTGTCGATATCGATATAGAATAAGTATCAACGCCACTTTTGCCGCCAAGTATCAATGCTCACTTTCCTTTTTTGTCATACTTTCCCGAGAAGTTTACGTGGCATTAATAATTGAAATAAAGGCAAGTTTGAACTCAAAGTTGGCAACGGTTGGACGTATATATCGCTCCGTGGAGATCCGTGATATTAATAAATAGCGGCGACACGGTTGATGTCGGCCGAGACGTCACAAACCGCGGCACGATCTACGGTCCCCTCCTCGCTGACATTGACTGGCTTCCATTTCAAAATCATTTCCCTTTCTGATCTGATTCTTCTTCTACTCTGCGGGGACGCGGATGGGACGGCAGATTTGGATGCTTTGGATGCGTTCGTGAAACGTGGATTTTGACTTGTACTACTTCTTTCTTTTTATCCTTTTCGCGGATTTAACTAGGCGAAAATTGCTTGTTTTTTCCTTCCTTCTGTGCTCATGGTTGTCAACTTTCCTGTTTTTTGGTAGTTTTTTGTTTTATCTTGATGCGAAGGAGTTGAACTTGTGCGCAGCCGTGAGCGGTGTGGTGGAAGATGGGATTTTTTAGCACGGTGTTGAGCTTCTTCGGGTTTGGAGTGGGGCTGACTGTGGGGATCGTTGTCGGATACTACCTTTTCGTCTACTTCCAGTCCTCTGATGTCGATCAGGTAGGCGCTGCTTTATGAGCTTTATGTCTAAAGTTGGTTCATTTCGTTGGCCTACGCTTTAGATCTGTTCTTATTGTGACGTGCATTTGACGAGGAGTGATTTGCTTTGAACTTTGTTTTATGCCGTCGTGGTTTTGAGAATTTAGAATGTAAGATGAGGCTTCGTGATCCGATGATTCATCTGAAATCTATTGGACAGACGCTACTTTTTATAAGGGAAAACTGAGTCATATGCCAATTCAAGAAGTTTCTGAAATTGCGAAAATATTAATTTTGGATGAATTTGACATGGTTCTTTATCGATCAGGAGCAGATTTCTGGATATCATAGTCCTAAGACGACAGTTTTGTTAAACCTTGATCAAAAGGCATTTGTTGCTTTATTATCATATGTTCTCGGTGAAAAATGCAGATCCGGGCAGGCTCCAATTAGTCCGATCTAGGTTAAGGTGGTAGTCACGCTGTTAGGCTATAAAAATGATCTCCATTAGGTTCGTCTTTAATAAACTCGTAACGCAGAAGAGTTTCACAAATAGTTTAATTTCAAATAGTTCTTTTATATCTTTAATTGTTTCTCGTGTAGTTTGATGTATTATTTTGAGTACTTATATATTCATTTCTCATTATAACATCAAATATCTATGTTAGTTTGTTGTTGTATATCATTATGCTAGTTTTCATAATTTAACTCTATTTCTTTTTTACTCGTTATTTTAGAATCACACATATTGTTATGTTTATTGAAGATATTCATGTTAATTTTGTTGTCATTTGGGATTATGGTAGTTTTCTTAATTCTTCTCTATTTCCTTTCACTCAAATTATTTTAGAATCTTAGTATTATGCTTATTGCTTGAGTACTTATGTATATTTATTTCATATTATAATATCAGATATCTACGTTAATTTTGTTGTCATACAACATTATGTTACTTTTCATAGTTTTCCTTATTTCTTTTTTACTCAATTAATTTAGAGTAGCATTCGTAGTATTATGTTTACCTCATATAGATTTATTTACATATTATACTCATAAATGTCCTTATGTTATTCTCTCTTGATATCTAATTTATGTCACACTATTTATATATTGAATTTTTTAAAGATATAGTCGATGCATTTCTCAATATTTACATCATAATCTTTTGTACATTTAAATTTTGATATTATGTTTAAAAGCAAAAGATTACTAAATTTTAGTGGGTAGTTGATTGAAATTCCTTAAACTCTAAGGCTTGCATCAATTTTATCCTCTACTTTTATTTATATCATTTTCATGCTAAAATGTTTTTATCATCAAGGTTGAAAATATATTTTCATTCTTGGGTTTTGGTCATATCTTTAACGGAATGGTTTTGGTACCATATCTTGTTACTTTGACACAAATGGTTTTGGCCCGTTATCCCTTACACTTATTTTATTTAATTTGAAAAATTAGACTATATCTTTAGATAGTAATTAAATTAAAATTTTGTAATATTATATTGTACTAACTGTTAACACTCTTATGTGCTTTGGCATGTTTTGAAGTGTACCAAAGTGAATTCGGATAAGTTTTACTCTTTTTCCCTCCTTTCACATAACTTGTTTTAATTCTAAAATTAAAATTGTAGTAATTATAAGTAAAATTTCATTGTACTATATAGTGTTGGCATGCTTTGTCATCCACTAAAGTATATGAGGTGAACTCACATGAGTTTTGCTCCTTTACTCTCCTTCCGCTTAATTTATTTACTTCTAGTTGTTAATAGTTATTACCTAGGGAGGATCGTATATTGTAAACCAGTAACCTTTCAAGATCAAGCTTAGTGAATGTTGGAGCTCATTTTCTTTGAATAGGTTTTGTGACCTTTGTTATGTTCCACACATTTTGGGTGGGAATCCTTTGTTGTGTCTATAAGGTGTTTTCCTGGATCCTTTTTCATTTTTTAGTTTTATGGTGAATCCTTTCTTCTGCATATAAGCATCTACTTTGATCTTTTTCATTTTGGAGGATATCCAAATTTTAAAATAATCTATAAGACTAAGTAGTTTTTGAGAAAAGCATCATTGATATAAAATCAAAAAAAAAATCACTTGGTTGGTCTCAATTGCTTAAGTTAAAAAGTGTTTATGAGCTATGTCAAAGCTACTTTCCTTGACTCACTTTGCCATCTAATGCAATCGAGCAAATGAAGGCTTGAAAGTTGGAGAGATGATGCACCTGATGTTTTGTGCTTAAAATTATAGCAATTAGATAGTTAAAAGAATTAAAATTTTGAAAAAATAAGTTACAAAAATATAACACAGACTAAAAAGATTTAGTCACAATATTCTTAGTTTAATTTTTCTAAATTCATATCGTCATGCTCTGATGTATGTCGAAGTGTGTAAGGTAAATACTCCCTTTGATGAGATTGTGGGATAAATACTTATGTTTTATATTAAGAAATAGCTAAAGATACACTAAGCAAACAATGTACAATCACAAAATTCCATGTTTTTCCTACGAATTTTAATTTAATTACTGGTTGAAATTGTGGTGATGAATAAAGAATTAGATTTATAATCCTTGACTAGAGTGAGTAATGTTTTGCTTTATGTAGAAAATGCTCCTTAAGTTCGTGATAGACTTAATAATTTACTCATGTAAAATAAATATATTTGCTAGATCCTGCAGGGTTAATGTATGTCATGATATAGGAGTTAACTACCAAGCAGTTGGCTAAGGCCTTGGGCGAGTGCAAAATGACCACTTTGCATGTCTAATTGATCTATGCAGCTTATGTTCAAAGATTTGTTGCTTGTTGAAAGTTTCTGCTTCAATTTCATACTTGGCACTGTTCTTTATCATATGAAATCTAGTGTGGGAATTAATATGCATTGGTTTATGTTTGACCTATTTTGCATTTACTTGATCAGGATCCTAAGATTCGTCCACTTGTTGAACATGAAACACAGTCACTGGAACGTATATTTCCTGAAATTCCTCTATGGGTAAAGAGCCCAGACTATGAACGGGTATGTGGACCTGCCTATTATTAATAGGCACTTGATGAAGTTACTTGAATTACTATAAAAAACTATTAATCTATTCTTAGTTAACACTTTTTCTTCTTTTTGAAGATTGATTGGTTGAATAACTTTCTGGCACTAATGTGGCCATACCTTGATAAGGTATGTTTTGATATTATGCTTTCTATATGCCATGGTTTCCACTATCTCATACTGATGCCTTCTATCCTCTACAAGGCTATCTGCAAGACTGCTAAGCAAATTGCAGATCCTATTATTGCAGAGAATACTGCAAAGTACAACATTAGTTCCGTTGAATTTGAAAAATTCACTCTTGGTTCACTACCACCAACTTTTCAAGGTTAGCATTTTTGTTATTCTTATCTATGGTATTTCGCGAATATCTATGCATTAGTGATTTTTTTTGTTTACCTTTTCCAATCAAATTACTTGGCTTTTTATAAGAAAAATACATTACCATTTAATTTTTAGTTCCACTTGAACTTTTTTGCACTACAAAAGCTGGCAATTTTTTTTTTATTAGATAAAATCACAAGCCCAACATTTCTAAAAGGAAGCCCAATCTACTTCTTGAGCCGTTACTCTATTCCTCCAATATTCTTACTTGTCTGAGAATTAATATTTTTATGAAAATCAGACACATTTTTTTTGGTCTCAACTCCACAGTTGTTCTTGTGTTGTATTCTATCGATTATTTTGTTTTGGTTTCATTCTGAACTTCAAGTACCTATTTTAGTTTCATTCTTTTGCTTACTTTCTGATAACATCTGAGTGTCAACTTCTGCCAGGAATGAAAGTTTATAGTACAGATGAGAAGGAACTTATTATGGAACCATCACTTAAATGGGCTGGGAATCCCAATGTTACTATTGTTGCCAAAGCCTATGGATTAAAATTGTCTATACAGGTCATTTACATATTCTCTCTCTCATAGTATATTTTCATTTCATTGCTGATCTGCTATTCTGCCAGTTTGTATTTGGAGACAGAAGGTTACATACTTGCATGTTGAGATTTTCAGGTTGTAGATTTACAAATCTTTGCTTCTCCACGAATTACTTTAAAACCATTGGTCCCTAGCTTCCCTTGTTTTGCAAATATCTTTGTGTCCCTCATGGAGAAGGTTAGTGAAATAGAACTTACTCTTTCATTTTAAATCTTCATCAGTAAGCTACCCACATCATATTCAGCCACTCAATGTATTATGGTGTTTGATCATACTCTCTGTTACAGCCATATGTTGACTTTGGATTAAAACTTGTTGGGGCTGATCTGATGGCCGTTCCTGGTCTTTACAAATTTGTTCAGGTGATTATTTTCCCCAATTAATTGAAGAATATGTTACTATTGCCCAGTATCTTTATGGATCATCTATCATGCTGTATTGTCATTTATGTTAGTTTAATTATTGAGAAATTTGAAATATTAATCCAAAATATCCTCACTAATCTATTTGCTACATAAGAGAAGACTTGACATTAGTGAGTTGAGTTGTTTTCGTAGATGTTCACAAAGAATTTATATGTATGAATTCCTTTACTGAGATTTCAGTGATAGAGTGATTTGGGGAAGAGGCTCCTGGGACAATGATTAGATGTTTACAAAGAATTTTTATTGCATATGTATGAATTGAATTCCTTTACTGAGAATTTAGTGACAGAGTAATTTGAGGAAGAGGCTCTGGTTCAAGGATCTGTTTTTCTTTGAAATTTGCAATCACATTGTTTTCCCCCTAATTGGATGGACTGCCATGAGTGCCTAGTATCTGTTAGCTATCTATTTAAAAGAAGAAAAAAATGACTTAGGACTTGTTTAAGTCGTGTAATCATCAACCAGCACTGAATTATGTACCAAAATCTGAGCCAACTTGTCTGCTTTATATGATTTCCAGTTTTATTTTTTTGTTATTAACTTATGTTACCTTGTTTGCAGGAGACCATAAAAAAACAAGTTTCAAATATGTATCTGTGGCCTAAATACCTACAAGTGCCTGTACTTGATGCTTCAAAGTAATTTTCATGTCAATATAGGACATTTTACAAGTGTCAATTTTAACAGTTTGAAGATGAGACACTGACAACTAAACCAATGAAACTATGTAATGTTGCAGAGCCTCAAATAAGCCTGTTGGAATGCTGCATGTGAAGATTGTCAGTGCACATAAACTAATAAAGAAAGATTTATTTGGAAAATCAGATCCGTATGTGAAGCTTAAGCTTTCAGGCGATAAGCTTCCATCAAAGAAGACAACCATCAAGAAGAGCAACTTAAACCCCGAGTGGAACGAAGAATTCAACTATGTTATAAGAGACCCAGAAAATCAACAATTGGACCTTAGTGTTTATGACTGGGAAAAGGTATGAATTTCCTGATACATGTATTTCTTTCCTTTCTTAAGTGTTTTACCTTATTGAAATTAGTTATGTTTCTGCACATTGTTTATGTAGGTGGGAAAACATGAAAAAATGGGCATGAATGTTATTCGGTTGAATGAGCTTAACCCTGATGAGCCAAAAGTTTTAACACTCGACTTGCTGAAGAGTCCTGATAGTATTGATGTTCAGAATGACAAATTTCGTGGGCAGATTGTTGTGGAAGCAACATACAGGCCTTTTAAGGAAGATAAATTGTTAGATGTTGACAGTGAGAAGGCTAATGGAGTACACGCTCCTAATAGTACTCCTTCAGGTGGCGGTGTGCTTGTTGTTACTATTCATGAAGCTCAAGATCTTGAGGGAAAGCACCATACAAACCCCTATGTTCGCCTTACCTTTAGAGGAGAGGAGAAGAAAACTAAGGTATTTTGTGAACCAGATGCCTACAGTCTCAATTACAATTTAAGTTGTTTCTGAAATTTGTTATTCTACTTCTGTGATTAATATCAATTTGAATGCAGCATATCAAGAAAAACAGAGATCCAAGATGGGAAGAAGTACACCAATTTGTATGTGAGGAGCCTCCTATCAATGAGAAAATACAAGTGGACGTACATAGTAAGGCACCAAGTATTGGTATACACTCCAAGGTACTGCTTTTACATCTCAGTTTTACATTATTTTTATATATAATTAACTTAGCAAGATTAGTTCACTTAATTAATATACCAAAGTGAATGCAAAACAGATATGTCAAATGTGTATTCTGTATCCTATTGCATTTGGGTAAATATTAATTACACAAATGATTTGATCATGAAGGAGCAAGATAATGAAACATCTGAATGTACACGACAAACACTGTCTCAGCAAATATGTTTAGCTAGACATGATTTTCAACACAGTTTATCTTTTATCAACAAATATGAGATGATAATTTTCATGATTGACTTCGGCACAATCAATATGCAATATGAAGGCACTTAAGTTTTGCATCTCATTTTTGCAAGAAACATTTTAGTATTTAAGTATATCTTGTTAAGCTGAACCTCATTGTAATATTTCAGGTACAAAAAAAATCAGAAATTGCAATTGTCATTGCTTGATATCAATTACATGATAGTGAGGGTATTATGCATAGTATAGTACATGAGATTTTAAACTGATTTGTTCAACTCAACCTCAAGTTTATTGGTCAATTCTGCTTTTAATTGATCATCTTCTAAAAAAATCCCCTTCAACCTCAATTTGGGGTGAATGTTTGCCTGGGTTGGGGTTGGAGCTAAGTTGTGGAACTTAATTGGTGCAAGTGACTTGGTGAGCGCACCTTTAGAAGTGGAATATAATCGAATATTGCCCATGTGTAAATGTTGCCAAGTGATTGACGATTGTTTTTTTTTGGTGTCCTATTCTTGCATGAAATACATCATGATATCCTATTTTTATATGGCATTTTCATCATCATAATGGTAAAGACCTTAGGAGCTTCTGCCGAGGACCTTAGTATATAATAGATGTTAGGAGGTATGAAGTTTTTTGTATGCTCGTTGAATCAGACTTCAGAGAGATGAGGAATATGAGAAATATATATCATGGACTCATAATGGTAAAAGACCTTAGAGGTGTATTTGGTTGGGCGTTATCCTTGATAACCGTGGTTATCCATCAAAGGTTATCTACGAAAATCCTGTTTGGTTAAGATAATCGATGATTCCCGAGTAATGATCCATGTCTGACACGTCAGCAAAAGGGACATGCAATCCAGAATTGGAAAACCAAGGAAAAGTGAGGTTTTTCTTGATTCTGTGGTTAAGAAACTTTTTTCCCCCAAATTATTCCTCAATATTTACTCTTTAAGACAAAAATACCTCTAATAATTAACTAAATTACAACTTGTTGCCGACTCACACGGTCGGCGACCTGCGGCGGCGGCCGACGATCACCAGCGGCTATTGACGAATCATTTTGTTTTTTTTTAATTTGATATTTTAATTAAAGTTTAATAACTTAAATAGGTTGTAATTGAGATAAACTAAATAAATTTAACCTCAAGTCAAATAAAAATAAAATTTATTAAATAAATTTTTAAAAATAAAAAAAATCTGATTTTATTTATTTATATATTATTATTATATATTTTTTGATATCTTATTTTTTAAAAAAATAAAATAAATATAATCGTAGATCGTCGATCCGACGACTGATATAATTTTTTAAACTTAAATCGAGGGCGTGAACAAGCATAAAATATTATCTTACTTTTTATTTTTAATTTAAACAAGCATACAATATCATACTACTTAGTATTAAACTAAAGAGTAATACGGTAAAATATTATACTAAATTATACACTATTACCTCCAAACAAATAAGATTTTATTAAATCATATAAATTGAACCAAACAACATTAGATTATGTTTCATTCCCCATAACCTTGATTATGTGATTATCAGATAATAACATAACCAAGATTATATATGATAACTCGAACCAAATACACCCTAGTAATTACTGCCAAGGTCTGTCTTCAATATTTCTTTATTTTGTTGTTGCCAACATTGAGGTCAAAATCACCCTTCCCTAAATGGTGGCGTGTATATGATAAAGGTTCAAATCTTCACTCTTCCTCTTTTCTCAAAAGAAGAAAAGCATGGTTCCCTATCTTAGACCACTTAAAGTGATTTTAGAACCATGCTAACTTCAAAATGAAGGCAAGAAATATTCAAATAATCAATATGATTTTACAGCCAATATCCAATGAAGGATCACATCATTATTATGGCCTCTGCATTTTCCCCCCTTATTTCGATTGCTTCTTTTCGTTTTTTTCCTTTTCAGTTCCATCTCTATCTCTAGCTATTTGTTCTCTCCAAGTATTTGAGATGCTCCTAATTTTGTTCAGGAAAACTTGGGGAATGTCATCATCAGCCTTGCAGATGTGGTACACAACAGGAGAACCAATGAGACATATCATCTAATTGACTCAAAAAATGGAAGAATTCAGATAGAAATGGAGTGGATTACTTCTTAGAGTTTCATCATTGAGCTAATCCCCACACTGATTTGATACGAAAAAATTATGCGGGATGAGCAATGCTGTTGCGATATCAAGGTTGCTGGATACTGATGATATAATCGAGACGACGGGCCTTGTAGATATTTGATTGCTTTCTATCAACGGAGTTACATTGCTTTTGTGACTTCGGGAAACAGGTTTCATGTTGCAACAATAATCATGTTTTCATTTGTGTACTGGTTACTGATGATGATTGAGACGACGAGCCTTGTAGATATTTGATTACTTTCTTCCTTCCAATAGAGTTACATTGTGTTTGTGTCTTCAGAAACAGAATGCATGTTGCAACAACAATCGTGTTTTCATTTGACGCATCGGTTAGATATTCTGCTGAATTGTTTGCTCGAATAACATTGTGTTTTTGTTCTGTGGGATTTTGTTCTCTTGGAAGTTTCGATCGGATTTCCCTTTTTCATTTTTTGTTTGCCTAAGGTAATTCCTCCAGTTTTGCATCTTTTCATGTTCATCTCTTCTACTTAAAATTTTATCGTTCGATGTACTACAAATATTATCATAATTTATGCCCACTGTTTGGGAGTCGATTTCGGAATTGCTGTCGGGAGGATGTAAACTGATATGATTTCGTCGAGATTAGTGTTGGGCACTATCTCTGTAAAACGATATACCTCCGCTATAGGTG
The DNA here is from genome assembly GCA_024364735.1 of Boesenbergia rotunda. Taxonomy (NCBI): domain Eukaryota; kingdom Viridiplantae; phylum Streptophyta; class Magnoliopsida; order Zingiberales; family Zingiberaceae; genus Boesenbergia; species Boesenbergia rotunda. The sequence goes on from JAGFNQ010003479.1 coordinate 43,775, forward strand.
CTCACGGATAGCAACAATTCGTTTCCCAAGATATAACGACGATGTCTCGAAATAGCAGCATTATAAATTTCAAGACCAGCGAATTTTTTCGTAGGCTTTTTGGACTCTGGATATACAAGATGGGATGAATGCTAATGACTTTGATGATTAAATGAATGAATTTATCATCTAAGGGACTATTTATACAAAGGAAGAGGTGAGGTACTCTTTGGTGAGTGAGTGTAACTTTTGGTTTAGGATTAATCTGAGTCGTTCAATTTGAAAAGTTGTCACCCTTCAGATAGCCCCTTGATCTCATTCATTAGATCTGGATGGTTGTAACCTTTTAGATCTTCCTTTGATCTTAGCCTCCAGATTTGATCCGACGCTTCAGATCAAATCTTATTATTAACGGTCAGATCGCGGCTCTTCGCGATCAACGCTCCAAATCGCATCACTTGTGATCCAGTACATATCTTCGATCCAACGGTTGTCATTCGTTTGCCCAATCAGTAGTCCAGTCATCTCTCTCCTCCTACTTGAGTGTCACGTAGGCACGACCACGTCACATGCCAAGTCACCCGAGCGTCACGTCACCTAGAGCATAAATTTAAGCTCCTCGCGACGATGCGTAAGTGTAAAGTGCGCCAACAAAGCGCCCAATACGCGCGTGACGGGTGGCGGGCTCGCAGATACAAGCACCTGCTCGCCTGTGAGAACAGATAATATGTGTTTTTCTTTTTTAACTCCATTAATACAAGAACACATATAAGGGGGCAAAATCCTTTGAAAATTTTAAATGTGAGACTATTCCCCATCTATTTCATTCTATGCCAATTTTTTTTTTGCTGACTTTAAACAATTAATTTCTCATTCACCAGTAATCCGTTTTGAGCAAATTAAAAGTCTAAATTCATATACGCGAAACGTAAATTTTGTTTTGAAGTTTTGACTTTTATTTATTGATGGTACCTCAATTTTTTTTTATAAAATCATATTTAAATTTTTTTTTAAGAACCAAATATCCAACACCCACTGGGTAAAATTCGAATCTCAACTACTCATTGAATGAATTTTTTTCTCATAGGATGCCAAATTTGAGAATGTTTATTGTTTGATTGGGTCTACGTGCTTTTTGTTTTATTTATTTAGTTGGTGAGATTACCAGATTGGTCACCTAGATTGCGGATGATGATGCGGATGCGGATGCGGATCCAAATGACTAAGCCTTTGGCGGGCTCAAATTAGTCCGTGGATCGAGAAAGAAAAAAAAATTAAAATTGATTATAAATTTATAATGATAAATGTTTTTAAATGAAAAATATGAAATATTTATGTTAATTATTTTAGCTAATATGTAAATTGTGAAATGAAGAATTATGTTTTTTTTTAGAAAGATTTATTAATAAAACGATCAATTTCAATAAATTATACTAATTTGTTAATGTTTATATATATATATATATATATTTGAATTAACTCCTTACACATGCAATCCATTTTGGGTGGAACGGGATTAGAAATTTCCCAGTATAACAAATCAATTTAAAGTATAGTCAATTTGTTTGGGTCTATTGAGTTGACTCATCTCGTTAAATTATTTAAGTGAATTGAATTAAAATTTTATTGAATCATTTAAAAATGGGTCCAGACAGGCCAACCTATGTAGGTCAAGGCCAAAGTCGAAGAGGACTTGAAGGTAACAGATCGAGACTGCTAGAGCAGGAATGATGAGTCGAGGAACGCGAATTTCGAGGCATATGTGAAGGATGACATGGAGATAAACCGAGGGCTTATGTGTGCATCTAAGGGACGGGAGCCGAAGACGAAAAGGGCGCGAAGGCAACAGATCGAGGCTGCTGGATGAAGAGTCAACCAAGTCGTGAAGGTCCGAGTGCTGAGTGAAATGTACTCGGGAAATCCTAGAGTTCGAATGCTGAGAGAAGTATACTCGAGAGAGGGAAACCTTAGGTTTGGGAGTGGACCAGTCGACTGGTACTGGACCAGTCGACTGATGGCACTTGGAAAATCGAACGTTAGGCTGTAACGGTCGAGTTTAAGTAGGACCGGTCGACTAGTTGTGGTCTTCTCAGCCTCAAGCTCTATTTAAGGGAGCTCGTTTAAGGCTATTTCTTCTTGGCGAAACTTGCTTGGTTAAAGCTTGTTAATAGCCTATATTACTCAGGGATTGTCCAAGGTTTGTGGCGAGGTTTCTCCACTCACAAAGAGCAACAAGAGCTAGCCGAAGGTGCTCCGAAGAATCATCCATCGAAGGATTAGAGATCGGCTACCTTACGGATAGCCGTGGAGTAGGAGTGTCATCTTCGAACTTCGTAGATCAGTTTGTATTAGCATTGTTTTAGTTTTTATTTAGTATTTCCGCTTGCGCATGCTAACGTTGTAGGTAGAAAATCAAAAGAAAGTTATTCACCCCCCCTCTAGCTTGACGGTAAGATTCTAACAAGTGGTATCAGAGCGAAGGCTCGCTCATCTACGGACTAACCGCCAAGAGAGCAAAAAGCTAGTGGAGATGACGATCGAAGAAAAGTTGGGTGATGACATCAACGTTCCACCTCCCTATGATCGCAAGGATTTCGATTATTGGAGGATGCGGGCGAAGACGTTGTTTGACATGGATTGGAACTACATGATTGCACTTGAAGAACCGTTTGAAGTGCCAAAGGATAAACACGGGAAAAAGTTTCGGCCAAGATATTGGAATAAGGAGCAACAAACATAACCAAAGGCAAACAAAATAGTAATTTCAATTTTAGTTAATATATTGCCTAATAATATAATTAGCGGTGTAGGTGAATATCAAAGTGCACATGAGCTATAAAACAAGGTGATAGCATTCCATGAAAACCCTACACAAGCTAAAGTAGTGGAAGAGCCCAAGGAAGTAAGCTCAATGGTCCAAGAAGAGGAGAAGGACCAATCGGATAAAGAAAAGAGTTCAACATCCGAAGAAGAGGAGAAAGAAGAAAAAGAATTGTCCATCTCATCAAATGAAGTGGCTCAAGAAAGTGAAAGGTCATCCACTTCATCAAGGGAAGAGGAAGAGATCTCCACTTTAAGAATTGAGAGGGAGGAGAGACCTTCTTCAATACCGGAGTAAGAAGAAGCCTCAACCTCTACCAAAGCAAGGATAAAAGACCATATTATTTGCTTTGGATGCAACAAGAGAGGACACTACAAGGACAAGTGTTCATTAAGTAAAAAGGAGATAAACCCTAAACTCAAGTGCATTCATTTAAAATCTAACATGGGTTGTAGAAAAAAGGAAGGGAAAAAGCACATTAGATGCTTCACATGTGGAGAGCTAGGGCATTATCACACCAAGTGTCCAAGAAAAGGAGAGCTCAATAAATTGGAGCATTTGAGAAGATGGGAGAAAGAGGAAAAGAAGAGAAGCTCACATCAAGGGGGAGCTACAAGGGTAAGGGAGGTAATCCCTTACTTTAAGAATGTTTCAAATTTCCCTATGTATGCTAGAGATAATGAAAATTATTTGTCTATGCGTAATTTTGATTTCAAGTATCATGATAAAAATAGAGTTACTATTGCGTACCAAAATGATTTCAAGTATCATGATAAAAATAGAGTTACTATTGCGTACCAAAATTCTAAGAAACCCATGGATCATGATCAATCTAGAAATTTTAGACTTAAGGTCCAAGGCATTAACCCTAAGAAAGTGAAACACATGCATAGACAAAATGGTAGATCTAAGAATGTCCAAAGTGGACATGGGTATACTAAGAAGAACTTAGAAAGGGAAAATCAAGTCTTGAGGGCAATACTTGATAAATTGGAGAAAACCCTAGATAGGCTCACTAGTGGATCTAGGGGCTTAGGCATGGTGTCAAGAAGGCAAAACCATGACAATGGTAGATCGGGTCTAGGATATATACCTATTAGATCAAATACTAAGAAAAAGTCATATGCAAGGATGTCGTATGATTATAGCAAAGGGAAGGTCAAAAATGACAAGGCAAAGCCATTTAAAGGGGAAAAGAAAAAGTTAACCAAGAACAAGGTGTGGAAAGTTAAGAAAGCAAGGGTTGAAAGTCAAGAAGCACCGGAGGTATACCGATGTGGTCTTGCCATTGTGGATGAGTCACCTAGGGAGGTGACTAAGGCTAAGAGCTCAAGGGGGAGCTCTAGGAGTCAAAATGGGATCCATGGTCAATGGATCTCAGGAGGATTTATTCAAAAGGACTAGATGGACTATGGAATGTGCCAAAGGATTTAAAAGACTCACTGAGTCTTAATCCTAGGGATTTGGCATATCAAAAGGGAGTTTTATGGATGAAAAGATGAAAATGAGACTATATTGCTTGGAAATTGATTTTCAATGTCTAGATGTCATATAAATCAATGTTAGGGATGCATTGAGGTTGGGGATGAGAAGATATATCGAGGAGAGATCATAATTAGGACTTTAGGTCAGAGATAATTTGAACAAATGAGATAGTTTTGGATTTCGTGTCAAACTTGGGATTGATGATAGATTTACTTATAAACATATTTTTCCCAAGTAGACATGAGTGCCACAAATCTCTCCATGAAATTTAAATTTTTTGGAGTTTTATGGAATTAATTATACATTTCTGAATTTAGGACAGAAAAGCTGGAATTAAGGTACCAGTCAACTGGTTCAAAATCAGTCGACTGGTCTAGTGCAAATCAGAAACTAAGGTATTCGAAGATACTAGTCGACTGCCCTTGGGGCAGTCGACTGAACTTTCTGTTTGGTTTGCTAGTCGACTTCCCCTGATCCGCGAGGGTTTTAAAAGGAATAGTCGCGCGGGGGTGGCCGAACCTAGAGTTTCAGCGCCACCCCCTGCAAGTTCTCATCTTCCTCAACCTCCCCTTCTATTCTGAGCCTTCCTAAAGCCCTAAGATCACCTTCCTAGCCTCCCTCAACCTCAGATCTAAGTCTAGGGTTGAAAGAACATCTCTTTTCGAGTCAAGATCCATCAATATTCATAATGCATCGTCCGGGAAAACGGTAACTACTTGAGTAGTTTATTTTTCACATTTAGTTCATGAGTTGTGACTAACTTGTCTCATTTTGCATATTTTTCCTTGTTTACTCTTCATTTGGGTCATTTTTGGTACATGCATGGGTAAATTACATTTTAAAGTTATCCAAAAGAGAAGATTGGGCGAGGGTTCATCCCAACAGCGTCATGTAGATCCTGAGACACCTCAGTTCCGTTCCGAGGAGTGCCGACGGAGATTTACAGATAATGAGTTTGTATTGATGAACTATCGATATTTTAACCGAACATACTTTCAAGAAAAGACCCCCCACATTGCTGAGATGATCACCTATTTTGGTCTAGAGCAACTGGTTTATTGTCAGCACGATGTTAATATTGACATGTGTAAAGAGTTTTATGCCAACCTCACATGCATTAGTCCCGATGATGGGACTTATAAGTCTATGGTGGTAGGAGTGATCATTCCTTTTTCACCTGCAGTTTTAGGAACGTTTTTGGGGTGTAGGACTTCCAACAATATATTTACATATTTTCCAAAAGTTATTAAGCCTTTTGACTTTCCTAATGTGACCCTAGACCAGATCCATCAACATTATTTTGTAAGACATTGATGTTTTACACAGCGTATCTTTGAGGCTAAACACATGAGTCCGGGTAGCAATGTATTATATAAGATTGTCTTAGATTGCATTTACCTATTGTTACCAAGGGATGGTCTAAGATTCGAGTGCCTCACTTGGTAATTATGTATGTCTTAGAAAGAAGATTATATATTGACATCATGCACCCTGCATGTCTTTGCATCCATTGTCCACGTTTCACATAGTGTAAATGCTAAGATCTACATGTCTTTCTGTCATGTCTTGACCGAGTTCCTTGGGTCTAGAGGCATTCGCACTACTAGGGGTCAGGTACATCGTCTGTCAAAGGACTACGACCAGATTGGTTCACGACAGCTGTCCTTGGCGGGGATTGAGTGTCGGCAGGGGGTGATGGTCTGGAGACAGCGCTCTAATTCCTCCAGTTCTGATGAGGAGGTTGCGCTTGTTGCTGCTGCTGGGGTTTCACAGGAGGAGTTCTCCCTACTACGGGCAGACGTTCATGGACTGAGAGAGGACTTCCACACGTTTCAGCAACACCAGGTTGGTATTGATGGGGCGATTCACGGCCTCACAACGCAATTCCAGGGGTTTCAGCAGCGGCAAGATGAGATGTATGCGATGATGCAGAGCTGGAACCTGATGTATCGAGCCCCTTCTCCTCCTCCAAGCGATGACATGTAGACCTCAGTTTGAATTGATGGTGATTGTGTTGAGAATATATCTAGCGTAGACATTTCATTTATCTCTCAAACATTTTATTTTGGATTGTAATATTTGAAAACTTCAGGGCTATGACCCTTGTGACCTTTTTGTGCTTTGGTTTGAGCTTTGTATGAAACCTTGAATTTATGTTTTCATATTATTTTTATGAATTTTCAATTCATGTTTAATGTTGCACATATTGGTTCATTTCCTTATTATACCTTAATATAAAATGTTATAAGTTTGTTATGGTTATAACAAAGTGTTCATATATGTATCATTTATCAAGGGATTAAGATAAAAAGGGGGAGCTTTTATCACGGTTTATGACTTGAGGGTTCATACAAGGAGAAGGGGGAGGTTTTATCATATACCTTATCTTGAGAATATGTATAAAGAAAAAGGGAGATTTGAAAACAATTCTATGTTGGAAATGGTATAGGATAGACTTGGCTAACACATAGAATCAAATGGAGGCTTAAGAGTTGATACAAAATGATACATTTTCAAAGAATTGGAGTTTGTGTCAAAAGTCAAGCATATTTAGTATTTTTCACAAAATTATATTTTTCTAGGATAGAATATACCTTAACAAATATGCTTGCAAAGTTTCAAATTTTTCCAAATTTTATGGAATTTTCTAGGAGTTTCTGAATTTGGGATGAGAAAATCAGAATTGCAGGATATCAGTCGACTGCCCCTGGGGCAGTCGACTGATCTTTCTGTGAGTTTACGAATTGGAGGCACCAGTCGACTAATGTTGGATCAGTCGACTGATCCTTCTGGTTGTTGATTTCTGAGGGTGTTTCAGAAATAGTTTGGGTTCTTTTTGACACTAGGGTTAGGACTGCCTGGGATAATCTTTTTGATGGTGTCAAAGGGGGAGAGCTTGTGGTGTTAAGCTAGGTTTGACTTAACTTGGTGTTGTGAAAAATTGGAAATTATGTGGAGGGCATAGGTTAAGGGGAAGGTTACCTCTTATTTTTGCTATGTCTATAATTTTCAATTGTTGTTGTTTTACCTAACTTAAATATATTGTCACACATCAAAAAGGAGGAGATTGTTGGGGCAATCAGCCCAAGTATGATCTGGAGGATCATGAGTTTTGATGTGTGTGCGCCAATATGATTAAGTTAGGGTTTCATTGTGATCTGGTATGTGTATGTGAGTGTGTAGATTTGCAGGATATACATAGACTTGGTTGGACGACTTTAGGTACAGTGAAGGGTGGCATAGAGGCAAGTCGTGGGCTTGTGTGCGCATCCGAGGGACCATGGATAAAGCAGGGACGATGAGTCGAGGGAAGCGGACTTCGAAGCGTACGTGAAGGATGGCATGGAGGCAAGTCGAGCGCTTGTGTGCGCGTCTGAGGGACGAGGGTCAAAGTCGAAGAGAGCTTGAAGGCAATAGATCGAGGCTGCTGGAGCAGGAACGATGAGCCGAGGGATGCAGACTTCGAGGCATGCATGAATGATGGCATGGAGGCAAGCCGAGGGCTTGTGTGCACATCTGAGGGACGGGAGCCGAAGACGACGAGGGCATGAAGGCAACAGATCAAGGCTGCTGGATGAAGAGTCAACCAGGTCCTGAGGGTCCGAGTGCTGAGTGAAATGTACTAGGGAAATCCTAGGGTTCGAGTGCTGAGAGAAGTATACTCGGGAGAGGGAAACCTTAGGTTTGGGAGTGGATCAGTCAATTAGTGTTTGGGCAGTCGACTGGTAAAGACCACAGAAAGATCAGTCGACTGGTACTGGACCAGTCGACTGATGGCACTTTGAAAATCGAACGTTAGGCTGTAACGGTCGAATCTAAGTGGGACCAGTCGACTAGTAGTGGTCTTCTCAGCCTCGAGCTCTATTTAAGGGAGCTCGTTTAAAGCTGTTTCTTCTTGGCGAAACTTACTTGGTTAAAGCTTATTAGTAGCCTATATTGCTCAGGGATTGTCCAAGGTTTGTGGTGAGGTTTCTTCACCCACAAGGAGCGACGAGAGCTAGCCGAAGGTGCTCCGGGGAATCATCCACCGAAGGATTAGGGATCGTCCACCTTACGGACAGCCGTGAAGTAGGAGTGTAATCTCCGAACCACGAAGATCGATTTATGTTAGCATTGTTTTAGTTTTTATTTAGTATTTCCGCTTGCGCATGCTAACGTTATAGGTAGAAAATCGAAAAAAAAACTATTCACTCCCCTAGCTTGACGGTAAAATTCTAACAAATGAGTCTAGACATACTAACCCACATAGGTCGGTCAACCACAAACTTATATTAGCCCACGAATTAAGAAAAAAAATAATTTTTTCTTCAAAATTTAAAATTAAAATTAAAATTGTAATGGGCTCCTAGGTTAGACTCATCTAATTCATAATCAAATTTAAAATTTTTAATATTTCTATATATTATTATTTCGTCTAACTCTTAATCCACTTAGTTAAATTTGATTGAAAATTTTCTAATATGTCTAAGACGACGGATTGACCTACTTCACCCTATCGCGTCACTATTTCATCAGTAAAATGGTAGCACAGTGCAAATTATTAGGGCTTATTTTGGAAAACTGATAAAATTGTGAGGTTAAAAGTAAAAGTTCGCTATTTTTTCAGCCCACGTCACTCTGGATCCTGCCTCGCCAGAAGTCTTCCCTTCTTCGGTCCCAAGGAACAGTGGCGTCGTGAGCAAGTATCCCTCGGCGGACGCTGCCTCCGCACTCCAAATCTCCGTCGATCGAGGGATACAAGCGTCTAATTCGGGATCGATCTCGCATTTCGGAAGAGTTATGGATCTCCAGAAGCAGCGAGTACAGCTCCTGCTCTTCGTCGCCGGTCTAATAGCGCTCGGCATGACAGGTGCGCTTAGTTTCTATCTATTCTGTCCAAATATAGCTCTTGATTGTTGTCCTCTCTGTAGAGTTGTCACCTAATTTGAGTGTAGCGGACGCTTTTTGTCGTTCGGGATTTCGGATGAGTTGATCGAAAATATCCTGGATTCTATTTGTATGTACTACAATTGTGTTAGGAGCTCAGGTGATAGAGGATCCTACAAGTTTTTCATGAATTGAATTTGCATGGGCCTAGAACTGACGATTAAATGGATTAGGGTTTTGAAAGGGGGAAATATAGAATAGGCTGAAATAATATAGGAAGACATCACCCGGAGGGTGGGAGGGAGGGAGAAGTAATCATAGAGGAAAAGGAGGCTTGGAGAATTATTCTGGGAGTCCTTTCCTCTCCAACTATGACAAAGAACACTTTTGAGATTGCACGTAGACTTACTACTATTTGTCAATCAGGTTCAATTCTTTTATGATACTGCCTCTATTTTACTCAAATGAGAAATTCGATTAAATTTTAATCTGATGTCAAACAACAAACTTTGTTGTTGTTTTGATAGTGTATATGGAAGCAAGGCCCAAGACCTACCAAGGACTTTACCAATTTAGTAATTTGGCACCTTCAAAAAGATGCTCATTTTTCCTAAAAAAATGTGTTTGTTTATTTTTAAAATTTGGGATCAGCTTTGTACTCCTTGGTTGCTATTGAAACCTTGAAAGTATGTGGTGACTTGCAATAAACACACTAATAAAAGGGCATTGGATTTACTATTGACATGGCCCATTCCTATTGAGTTACAATTACTAAACTAAGCTTAAAATATTACTTATAGAAGATCTTCAAATTCTAGGGCAAAGTGCTGCTTTATTGGCATGAATGATTGTCTAATTATGCAATCAACTTTGCTGAGAATTCAGACTGAAACATGTAATATAATCTTTATCAAACTAAGAGCGGACCCCACCTAGTCGGATAAGACTTGGTTGTTATTGTATCAAACCAAGACTTGGTCTAAGTAGCAGATTGTATTGGTTCACGTGAGAAGAGCATCTTTGCATTGGATATGCACACTTTTTTCAATACCTTGCCTTGAAACAGGATTTGTTGTCAATATTGGCTGACTAAATATTCAGCTTCTATTCCTGCCTTGTTGCATGTACTATTATTATTTTACAATTTTGTTTAGATGATTCTGTGATACATTTCATCATGTATTTATTTGAACTATTCTAAATATTATTTTATAAAAATTATGATATGGATTTGGATTTTTCTAGCTATTCTTGCTCTCTTTTTAATTGCCACACACTCGATATTTTGTTATTTATGTACATGGATAGAGGGCTTTTTCCCTGGAATAATGAGTTATGAACTCAATGGAGGGATAAGATCTGTGTAGTCTATCCCAAATGGTTGATCTAAACATAGCTTAATGATATTGAAATTATGGACTCAGAATCCTAATGATCAACATTAGCCCATCCCCATATGGCTCTTAAATCTTAACTATTATCTTCCTCAACTATAACTTTTGAGGGTTTTAAGTTGTCTATCTGGTTAACTTTTCTGATCATCGTATGATGATTATGGGCTGGAAGTTGAGAAGTGATCAAACCATGTAGATGACTCTACTAGTTAAATGAGCACAGTGTTCTAGATGACAGTATAATACTATTCTGAACTAGTTTTTGAGCCCACTGGCTACCTCACATAACAGCCAGAATAAAACTATCTTATTAAATTTGCAGCAATTAACAAGCTGTATTAGTTCCACTTTTTGATGGTCGGCTATATGGATATTGTCCTTCCGTCAATCTTAGTAAAGTTAGAATACACGGTTACAAGGGTTTAGCGTTTAGAGACAATTCTAAACCTTTTTATTCGGGACTGACATTGTTAGCTTCGGAACTATCTTAGTTTTCAATCTTTTGTTTGTTTTTGATTATATGTCGTATAAGCTTCTTTTGACTGTCCGACTGCACTTGCAGCTGAAAAATTTAGGGAATTTGTCGGAGAGGAAGCTGCATCCAAAAGTGGAAAATTCACATTTTTGAACTGTTTCGACATGGGCTCTGGAACACTTGCTTGTGTCGCCAAAGAGGGTGTCAAGCTCTATGTCTACAACATAAGAAATTCACATGTAGAAAGAGTAAGGCAACGAGCAACTGAGATCGCCCTGACTGAGGCAATCACTGGGGGTCTCAGTGCTAGTGTGGCGGCAAAGCAGGCACTAAAAGCTGGAACCAAAGCTGCAAAGGATGCATCGAGGCAGGCCAAGCGCATTGTGGGTCCAATCATATCGTCCGGCTGGGATTTCTTTGAAGCTATATACTACGGAGGAACAATGACAGAGGGTTTCCTTAGAGGGGCTGGCACTCTGTTTGGCACCTATGCAGGAGGTTACCAGGGAGAGCAAAGGCTGGGGAGATTTGGCTATCTCATGGGAAGTCATATCGGTAGCTGGATTGGGGGAAGGATGGGATTGATGGTATACGACATCATCTACGGACTCGACTACTTGATTAATTTCGTCCAACCAGAAGAAGAGACCTCATTTGCTGGTAATGGAGATTCGGGATCTGAAGAAGCATATGGCTCAGGACAGAGTATCGAGTATGAGATTCCTAGCGAACAAACCGAAGAATCTGAGCCTGTTGATGAAAACCGTGAAGATTCTGACGATTGGGGACTCTTCTGATGATGTTAGTTCAGTTAGATGCTAGTCACCATTTAGTGGTGTCCATAAACAATAATTTCTTGATATTGTATGTGACTAGATAGATATCCAGTGTTCTTAATCTCATCAAACATGTGTTAAATGATATAAACTCTTGAGATGTGTTATGAGATCCTCAACGCAATTGGAGTGAGTTTGTTCCATCTAGCTGTTCCTTGTTTGGTAGAAGTTAAGACCATAACTGCTTGTTGTAATGCATAATAATATTGAGACAGTTTATTTTAATCTGTTGTAACAGATCCATGATAGGTTATCCTTTCAATATTTGAAAATTGAGGTATCTTTTGACGAGTAATGATATGCTGAGTGAAGAAATCAGAGTGAATGCCTTAGGGAATGACGTGGCTGCCACCGTGTCACGATCCAAGTCAGCAGCGGCAGTCGGCAAACCCTAAAAGCATTCACTATCCCGCCTCAGCCAAATCATTTCCCTCCCGCACGAAAAACTTTCTCTCCACCTCTTCTCCACCGGCGAAGAAAGCTTCTCCATCTCTTCTCCACCTCTTCTCCAAAGGCGATCTAGGGTTTAGGCTCCTCTTCTCCACCTGCGATTTTAGGGCCTCTCCTCGCTCCACCGAAGTCCAGCGACGAGCCCGCGCCGCTCCTCCATCTCCCCAGCTCCTCCGGCGATTTAAGGGTTTGCTCTTCCGTTCTCGCACCTCTCCGTCTCGCTGCTCCCGCGCCTCCATCAAGGTTCGATTTTGTTTGTTTTTTTTTTGTTGCTCGACGGGTTTAAAGTGGCTTCCTTTGCCAAGGTTGTGTGGGATATTATATCTTCTTCATGGTTTTATGGCATCAAGTTGTCTGATCTGTGTAAAGTGGCGCCATTTTCATTGAATTTTTTCTATGGACAGTTTAGATAGCGAATTAGTAATCTGTGGGCAGTTGTCTGATTTTGATCGCACTTTTCCTCTTGTTCTCGCTGCTTCATTTGCTCAATCCATGGAAGATGGATTTAGTGTTGCCATTTTTTCACTTTTTTTGCTCAATCCATTTAGTGTTGGCTTCGTTTGATTTGTTTAGTTAACTAACAAACCTCAATCCATGTGGCATAATAATTGATTAAATACAAAATATAGATTGAACAAAAATCTAACAATATCTATAAAACAGGATCTTATTTTTGAGTTGTTCTTGTTTGGTAAAGAAATGGGAATTTAGGCTCTAGTTTTGAATTGTTCTTGTTTGTATTAATCAGTAAATTTGAATGTGTTTGCTTATCTGTTCGCTGCCCTTACCAATTTGTAAGCTTCGTGGTCCATATATGTTTACAAAGGGCACTCGTTTACAAATTCAACTTGTCAGCTTCGTTTCTTTTTTTTCAAAAGGTTGGAACCGCCACCTAGCGGCCCCTGGTCTCTGCCCACAATGTCCAGAGGGGTAAATCACGGTGAATCTGGCAGGTTAAGACACCCCAGGCCAGCACCAGGTTTCACCCCTCGTTCATATGAACTTGTCAGCTTCGTGGTTCATATATATGTTTACAAATTCATATATGTTTACAAATTTGTATTAATCTTTAAATTTGAATGTGTTTGTGGTTCAATAAAGCTTCCTTAGCTGCTTATTGTCCTTTTGAGATGAAAAAACATTGCAGAAAAAAAGGAAAGATAATTCATGGCAGCCGACTCTTCATCATCATCTTTCAATCGAAAACGCATGAATGACGAGCAATCGGATGCTCCCCATATATTATGTTATTGTGGGTTAAGAACTACTTTATGGACATCATGGAAGGAAACCAATCCAGGAAGACGATTTTTTTCATGTCCAAAATTTAGAGTAAGTTTTAGGTAATATCAAATGCTATGAATTTTTTTAATTATTGTGTTTTCATTAAGTTTATTTGAATCTCTCCCAAGCACTCCAGATGGATCTAGTTTGTTTAGCACTATGCCAAGCTACTATTTTTGTTATATAATATTTTTAATACCATAGTACAATTTTTTCTATATTGTAGCCCTTTTCTTTCAACACTAGCAGATTGATAGTTTTCATGGAATGGAGAATTTCATTAGTTCATTAAAAATGCTTTATTATGTTCATTGTGGTTTACTAATTTTGCATATTCAAGCACAATCAATTTTATTTGTATTTGTGATCTTCTCTGCATAATAAATATTTTCTGCTTGGCCTAAACACAGCTTAGTAATTCTATTGAACTTCTTTCTTGGAGATCAGTCTCTCATCTTAATGTTTTCAACCTTTCAGCCATTTCAACTGTAGTAACGATTACAGAGATACTCAAAAGCAATGGGCTGGCAATTGAGAAGAGTAAGATTTCACTCACCAAACCCGATGATATTCCAATGATAGATGCAACCCGAATTTTTCTTTTTCATCAACAATTTTTTTTTCCATAGATTGCGACTTCATTGGTCGAAGTGAAGGATGAGACAAGGGTGCGGCCGCTGCAGAAAGCAAAGGTTAAAGCTTCGACTGAGCAACAATATGTCTCACAGTAATGCTTCATACACTCATTTGCGTTTCTATGCAGATCGAGATTTTACTTGGGAAAACAGCAAACTTCGATGAGCTTATGGCTGCAGCAACAAATGAGCGAGATGGTGGAGAAGATCAGTAGAACTGAAAGAGTTGTCACTTTTGTTTTTGGCTTGGTAGCAATTTTTTAATTTTGGTTCTTATTAATCGGTCATTTCTATTAATCAACAACACTCTATTTTTCTACTAAGATTTGAGTCCAGGGACAGCATGGGAAAATTGTCAATTATGACTAAATATGAACATTCCCTAGTCCATTTTATTCGCCAATTTGAAATTTTCTTTTCATACCCTATCTTGTTGTTTCGATCATCTATTCTATTTTCGTTGCATTCATAATCAGTCATTTTGTGCCTCCAATTTGATTCCAATTGTATATACTACAATCTCTAATATTCATCCTGGTTTAAACATATAATAGACCATGGCAGATCATATTTTTGTAATCTCTATAATGATCTGTTGTCTAAGATGATCTTGGAAAATTTTTTCATCATATAAAACTCTCGAAATGATAAGAAACTAATCAAACTTGTTTGCAACAATCTTTATTTTGCAGACCAAAAAATCTGGTCTCATTCGATGCATAACAAAGTAAAGATAATTTTAAAGAGTAAAAACAAAAGAGTATTGTCCCAGGTATGGTATCAAGTCTCAAACAGCTTCCGTTTGAGCTAAAATCTGTTGAACCAAAAAACTGCAATTGAAAGCTTAAAATCTCACATTTCAACTTCCAAATGTTTGTTGAAAGATCGCAAGTTATGTATAGTTATGTATCCTCCTGATCGATTAAGACTTTCTTGCAAGCCTCGTAACACATAAATGAGATCCCAGCGGCCGGTACCAACTTCGTGCAGCTCGGCCCCAAGCCTTTATAAAGCCCCCCGATCCCTTCCTGTTCCAGTATGCTCATGAGAGCATGAAGCATATTCTTGTAGACCTGCCTACCGCCAACAGCTCCGACCTGCATATGCTTCCTTGCAACTTCGAGAGGGAAAGTTGCGCTGCTTGAGATAGCACAGGCGGCGGAACCAATCAAAAGTGTGGCAACATTTCCTATTTCATCTTTTCTGAAGGCCTTCCTGTAAAGTTTCTTTAAGGAGTCATAAGCATAGTAATTAGTGGCGGCATACGGCACGACTCCTATGAGGCTCGGAGTGAGACCTCTGAAGAGCTCTGCAGGGCCTTCCTCTTGTATGATTTTCACAAATGCATGTAGAAGATTGTCATACACACCTCTCTGCACAGGAAACAAGAATTAGATGAAAGACGTAGACGCGATACTTACTGCAATGACTTCCACCGACCTGTATGGTTAGTCGTGTCTTTAGTAGTTCCAAAGGATATATGCATAGGGTTGAGCTGACTCCAGCAAATGCCCCAGCAACCAACGAGGGGGGAACCAGAAGCTTCGGCTGTTGACCTTCCTTGGGAGTCAAAACCTTCTTAGCAGTATCAAAAGCAAATAACTGCAACGAGATCCATAGAGACTTATAAGAATCAGACGATAAAGAAAACAATTACTAAACATGAATCTGGGTTTTAAATGACTACTAGAATTTAGAATAACAAAACAAATATTAATCATACAGCCTTAAACCTTGTTAGGAGAAAAGAACACATAAGATATAATTCGCATGCAACATTGCTCAAACCAGTTCGTCCCCATCCTATCCTACTGTATCACAAAAAAAACCTATCGTACTGTGTCACAACACGCTACTCAAAATACAAAACATAGCCTAAAAGATGGCTATGGAATCATCCAAAAAGATTTAGTTTGCAGATAAGCAAAATATTGAACAGAACCAAAAAAAGGATTCCCTCTAAACATTCACATAAGAAAGTTTGTAAAATTTCATGGCACAAATAAGGATGCATATCCAACCATTCTGTTATTAAAAAGCTTCAATCACATTAGATGACAGATTAGAAACACAAACTTATATTAGGGATTGCAAACGAGAAGTCCAGTTCTGGGAAAGGTTGAAGGAACCCGCCACTGTTCTTCTCGACCGCTTGCAATCTCTTATCCGCCATTGCTATCACAACAGAACCTGAAATTCGTGCTGTGGTTCAGAATATTCTGACTTCCAAATCCAGCTCTATTGGCCTCTTACAATTAGGGACAGGATCAAGGAGATAATGTAGAAAAAAATTATAACTTTTTACCAAATCTGCACAAGAAACCAAGGACAGAATTTTCATTCATCAGATTCTACGGAAAAACAGAGAAACATTAAAATGCAGATGCGAATAGTAAAGTTACAACACAATAGTCGAGTCCTTAAAGAGGGGGAAAAACACGAAAAAAAAATCAGCTTTTCGGAGAGACTGGGAAAGAATGAACAAGATAAACCCAAAAACACAAAATTGATTGAAAAACCCGTAGCAACATACCCTGATCAATTAAAAACATGCAAAAGAAATCAATCCTTTGCAGAGGAAACATCGGGTAAAACAGAGTGTTTGTTTCATCATCCATAATAGTTTCAAAATCCTACAGTCACAATCATGAGATAATGACATCAGAAAAATAGTATGAGTGTTGTATAGAAAAATTTAACTTCAGCCATTAGACTTAAAAAGTGATATTAAAGACTAGATTCTAATTAATGAGATAATGACACTGACCTATATCAGTTTTAATTTTTGAGTTTATATATACCTTGGATTGTTTTATAGATATCGTTAGATTTTTGTTCAATCTATATTTTGTATTTAATCAGTTATTATGCCACATGGATTGAGGTTTGTTAGTTAACTAAACAAATCAAACGAAGCCAACACTAAATGGATTGAGCAAAAAAAGTGAAAAAATGGCAACACTAAATCCATCTGCCATGGATTGAGCAAACGAAGCAGCGAGAACAAGAGGAAAAGTGCGATCAAAATCAGACAACTGCCCACAGATTACTCATTTCGCTATCTAAACTGTCCATAGAAAAAATTCAATGAAAATGGCGCCACTTTACACAGATCAGACAACTTGATGCCATAAAACCATGAAGAAGATATAATATCCCACCCAACCTTGGCAAAGGAAGCCACTTTAAACCCGTCGAGCAACAAAAAAAAACAAACAAAATCGAACCTTGATGGAAGCGCGGGAGTAGCGAGACGGAGAGGTGCGAGAACGGAAGAGCAAACCCTTAAATCGCCGGAGGAGCTAGAGAGATGGAGGAGCGGCGCGGGCTCGTCGCTGGACTTCGGTGGAGCGGCGGCAGTCGGCGAGGAGAGGCCCTAAAATCGCAGGTGGAGAAGAGGAGCCTAAACCCTAGATCGCCGGTGGAGAAGAGGTGGAGAAGAGGAGCGCCGGTGGAGAAGAGATGGAGAAGCTTTCTTCGCCGGTGGAGAAGAGGTGGAGAGGAAGTTTTTCGTGCAGGAGGGAAATGATTTGGCTGAGGCGGGATAGTGAATGCTTTTAGGTTTGCCGACTGCCGTTGCTGACTTGGATCGTAACACGGTGACAGCCACGATTATTCCCAAAGGCATTCACTCTGATTTCTTCACTCAGCATATCATTACTCTTAAAATATCTCCCCGAATTTTAAAACCATTAAATATTCTCAACATCAATGCTAAAGTTTATCTCATTAGATGAGATTGACTATTGAATATGTCCTCGGAGCTATGGTCTAATGGAAAAATAATTAGTTATCATCTTAGATATTTACAGCTAGATTCCCAATTATGCTATATGTTATAAGAATTTTTTTTTCCAAATGAGACACGAATCATGAGACGCTGGACTTCTCTTCTAGACCGCCCGTCATGCGCACTTTATTTACCCTAGCGACCGATAAGAATCCTCTGTGGAACCTAACTGGTCGCCCGATTCAACGTTATCTAACTTCGTTAATCATTTTTCTATTATTGAATCCTTCTACATTAACTCTATCCACTATTATATTATCATTTAATTTAACGAGATTTTTTCAACCTCAGATAATTTACCCTGCCCAATGAAAGTTTCCCACCGTATTATATTATCATTTTTATTTAAATAAATTTTACCTTATTTTATTTATATTAATTAAGTTTTTTTATCTTTCTCTCTTATAAATTTTATATATTTATCATAATTTTACATCGCCTTAACTAGAATATTGATTAATTTTTTAAAAGTATTTTTAAGTAATATTTATATCATTCTAAATATATCTCTCAAAATTTTATATCAATAAATATAATTTTAATTTTTTCTAATGTTTACTTTTTGTATTTTGTCCATCACTATAATTTTCATTTTCTACTTGGTACGTGACATAATTTAACACTTAGCACCATATAATATAATAAATCTAACATTAAATATTCTCAAAAATCCTAAATTATTTATCGTTTTATCTTTAACCATTAAGACACTTACCGACATGGCCCCCGTGCTATCCCGTCTCATTAATTAATTTATTTTATTAATAATTAAGACTGAACCAGCAAGAGATTAAAATTTTAAGATATTTTAGGTATTTGAGAAAATTTTCCTTGACATTTTAGAAAGTATAATAAAATTTTATTTTATTTTCACCGAAGTGCAAATTTAGACTCACTAAATTTAATTTTTTTATTGATATGAGTTAGTGGGACGTTGAAAATTAACGAATCATCTTTTATTATCTTTTAAAAGTCATAATGATAATATTTTACTATGGAACATATCAGAATTGGCGAAGAGCTCTTCTATTGTTTTTAATGTTTAATTATTCAAATCTATTAATTTTGAAAATAATAAATTCAATTTAAGAGAAATTTTTTATTGGCCATCAAATAAATTAAAAAAATACTTATAACCAATATTCTTAAGTCCATTTTTCATTGAAGAAAAATTCCTATAATCCGTTGAAATTCAAAAATTAATTTTTTTAGTATTTATTAAAATATCTAATTATTGCAAGATTATACCAGGGATATTTATAGATAAATGGTCCAAGATATATAATTTTTAATGTTCAAAAGACAAAGCAGTTGATATTTCAACACACCTCTCAACCTTTGAAATAGTCCAAGGACTGTTCTAATATCTTCCCAATTTGCTGATTATAAAAATCACAGTCCTATCCATGATGATTTTGTTATTATAGGTTTCGAAAAAAAGATTTATTATGGACAGTTTAGTTTCTGTCAATATAGAATCTTAGAGAAAAATCTATTATACATAATTTTATCTTATTTTGTAAAAGATTATTTTTGAGATTGGAATCATCTTATTTTACAAAAGATTATTTCTAAGATTCAAATCAATGATCTCTAGATCCCACCATATCAACTTTTATCATTTTATCATTGGATCAAACTCCTCTGATATATAAAAAAAAACACTTTTAAAGGTGCTAAAGACTCCAGATGTTGAAATCATAGCATTGCTATCGTATCTTGTAGAACGAGTTAATAGCAAAAGACTACAAGTGATAGACTGCTGCAAAACCAAACATTAATATAACAAGAGATACCCTTTTTTTTGTCTTTTGATTTATATAACAAGCAATACATGATTTAAGGCAAGCCTACTGACAAACATACATTTACATATTGGATTGCAGCTAAACTGAACTAAAAAGTAGCACACCACACCATGTTCAAGCTACCAACCCAGAACGCATGGTAGCCAATTGCTACCTTGAAACCAGTTCATTTAAAGCTGGAAGATGCCATCGTTTTCCATGATCAACTGAAAGGGAAAGGGGAGCTGCCATGGAACGAGGAGTGAGTCTGGAGCCATTAGCACATCGATCGATATCCCGCTGATCTGCTCGATGGTTTGGATTGTCGAATTCAGAAACAACAGCCTCTCTTTCAACGAGTTTAACTCAGTCCTCAAGACGACGTTGTTGGACTCCATGAACATGTTTTGCTGCGTCAGCAGATGGACTTGCAAGACGAGCTGCTCGTTTTGGCTCTTCAGCTCTGATGCTTGGTTTGTCAGATCATCCAGTTGCTGCTGCTTCTTCATCCTCGACCTCTTTGCGGACTCGCGGTTCGACTGCATTCGTTTCCGTTTCTTTTCATCTCTGACAAGCTCCGGATCTCCTTCAGTGAACATGGAATTTTGGAGGATTTGTGAAATCATATATAGGCAAGCTGAATATAAATTGGATAAATTTGGTTCTCGTTTGAAGAAACCAGAACAAGAATTAAGTTGTGTGAGGTGTATTTCATTGGATGGAGTAGAACCAGTAGAGGAATGCAACTGAGTAGGATTGGAGGAAGCAGATAAGGAACGTCATAAGGTCTATAAGATTGTTGTATCACTGAAGGGCATTAAGATGATGAACACCATCAAATTAACTTAAAGAGAAGCCTCTTTTTCTGATGAATCAAAAGCTACAACTGCTAAGTAGTTAAGAACAGGAGGAAAAAAAAAGGAGAAATTACTAAACTTTGTATTGCTCTCCTGGTTGAAGATCCTTGGAACCCAACAAACACACGGAGATAAGGATCTCAAGGGATATAGAATTCGTCCCAAGAAATTGGAGAGGGAGGAATGGAATAGGATATACTTGGTCCGTGAAGGGAATGAGAGGTATATCAAGGAAAGAGTTTTGGCAGTATACAAATCAATATCTTAAGCGAAAGAAAAATTCATTGGTGAATGAGAAAGCCATGCAACAGCTTAGTGGATTTCTTCATCACCGACCTTTCGTCTCTGTTAAAAAATTGGAACATTAAAGCTATTGGACAAGTGGCAAATGGTGATATTGCAAAGATTGTTAGAATAATTTAGGTCGGAAATGTGGTGAGTGATCAAACCAACACTTCTGCCTTCCTTCAAGTTGGAGGAAACGAACTTGTTGCTGCCGGTGAAGTCCATAAATTCAAGAAACAAATGGCAAAATTTTGACTGGATCAGGAAACTGATAAGAAAGTTGCTCTAGTTCAAGGTGGAATCTGATTTCAACAGTAAAAAAGTGGAAAGGAAGATTCCATCACTAGATGCCATCTGATTCATTGACAGTGACAAAAACTCCAAACTACAAATTTAGTTGGCAACTTGCACTAGAGCATGACCTACCAAGTGACGCAAATTTTATCACTTGAAAGTTCTCGTTCCACCGGCAATCATAAAAAAAAAAAAACAAACTCTCCTACACGATGTCTTACCACTCCACAGAGGATTTCATGCTTGTATACCTTGATAAACCATTATAGAAAGAACAAGTCAAAGTCTACTTTGATTGTATTATTTTAAGAGGGCCAAAAATTAAACCTGTTGAATAAAAATAATCATTCTTTTTAGCGTTGATCTGTCAAATAGGTTACTGGTCTTTTTATATTATTCTTTTTTGTTTCTGCTTCACTTTATCTTGACACAGGCTTAAAAGAAATTGATATCACAAATGACTTTAGATACATGATATTAGAAAATAAATAAATAGTATATTGATGTAATGCAAAACTGATCTTCCTTTATAATTTCATAAGTTGTTCTTGGGAGGTATTGGAAAGTTGGGCTCACTCACTCTGCATAGAGCCCAGCATCAGTTTACAATGATACATGACTGATTTTGAAAGGATTCCATAATATTTATGACATTTTCAGAGCCCTAAGGTGGAGTGATGTCGGTCATGGTGTTGAAAGGAGTTACTGGTCAAGCGCTCCTCTATCTGACCTAAAAGAATAATATGATAACAAATTCATCTTCGAAGTGTTATATTAACAACTTTCTTATGCATTTTCTTTTGGGGAAAGATTGGATTAGCTTTTGAGCTGAATCAGACTTGCTCTGCCCCAGTATGCACGGCATCTGAATTCCACTGTAATGGAGGACAAACGATGGTTTCAAAATGGTGACAAGATTTTATTGTCTTGTTATTCAACACGCGTGCTTGGGGTTGATGAATGACAGTAACTCCTCGAGAGAGATCATGATTGCTATATGCCTTCTGGGGCCTAATGGATGCTCTTTCAAGCTGCAGCCAATATATGTTGCTCACACACGAAAATGGCAAGGACAAACTAATTAAGTGGATGGAAGCGAAGTCATTGATCGAGAAATAATTCATGTCCTCCCTCTGCAACTCTCACAGAGAAATAATGTCATTTCTTGCTGCAGCCAGTCGCCAGAAAAGATACTACACGCTTAAAGACCAAAGTGACGAGTGCTTCGAACATACACTCCACTCACGATGGCAGAACACAAATAACAACGCGATTGGAAGTGTAAATTTATCGATGCACAGCAACAACTGCGAGAAGAATGGACGTGGAATGGGAAAACAGAGCTAAGGAAAAGGTTCTACACTACCTGGTCAAGAAGAAGAGTCGGACACGAAGAGGAAGAACCAGTTTCATCTGCCAGAGTAGTGTTTAGTGGCTAAATTGTTGTCTGTGGAAAAATGATCAACTAAGTTCAATTCCTACAGCCCATAATCACTTTTAGACCTAACCTCCGTTTCAGCATGTTTAGAAATGGATGACTAGATTCGATGGAGAACGGATCGACAAGGTGAGCAAGCTGCATTGTCGTTGGGCAAAACCTTCAGGAATATGTTTGTAGCCTTCCTGCTTATCCACGGATTGGATTGTAGTGAGAATAGTACGCTTTTCTTCTCTGCTCGTGTCAGCTTTTCCTTTTCATTGTCGCTGTTTATCTTTCTATCCTCTCTCTCTCTCTCTCTCTCACGAGGGCGATCGTGAGAGTCTGAGTTGCCAGCGAAGAGAAGGGAAAGAAATCGAAGCATTCTCGGAAGGAGAGGAAGAGATTGGTCACTGAGCTGGGGTGCGTTAATCTTTGTTGGAGGAACAGTGTGCTCAATGGCGAGCTCCGAGAGCAAGAAGCACTGGTGGTTGAGCAACAGGAAGGTAATTAATATATATCAGTCTGTGCTTCTCTACCGATTGCCATGTTTTTAATTTAATTACTCTCTTCTTTTATCCTCACTCACTGCGCAGCTCGTCGGCAAGTACCTCCGCGAAGCGCGAGTCCTGGTCGCGACGTGGGAGAACTCCAACGTCTCCACCGCCGTCGGCCTCCTCGACGCCGCCCTCGCGCTCTCGCAGCACCACGAGGGCGCGCTGGAGCTCAAGGCGCGCTCGCTTCTGTTCCTCCGCCGCTTCCGGGAGGTGGTCGACATGCTCCAATTCTGCATACCGAGTTGCGCCACGGTGCGGGCTGATGAGGGCGACTCCTCTACCTACGTCGGCTCCGCCGCCTCCGCCCCTCTAAATGGGACGCGATTCTCGCTGCTCCGCGAGAAATCCGTCGGCGCCTGCGCCGACAGCTGCATCTCCATAGCCGACATCAAGCGCAAGGTTTTAACCGGATTCCTCTGGAACCCCCGCGATGAAGGGCATTGGAGGTACTCCAACCGCGAGTCACACTTAACTCATTAATTGCATTCTAGTGCGATAGATGCTTCTACCTTCTCTATTTGGTACACCGAGTACCGTCACCTTCGCTTGAAACGCCGCCGAGTGTTCTCTGCTGCAGGTACCTAGTACTTGGCCATGCTTGCTGCCGCCTCGGGCTAATGGAGGACGCTCTGGCACTCCTCCAAACCGGTCGCCGTCTCGCGGCCGTCGCCTCTCGCCGCCGTTCCGTCTCTTTGTCCGGCGACAGATTCGAATCCTACTCTGCCTCTGTAGGTAGCAGCGGAGCGGCAGCGGAGTCGGAGTCCGCTTCCCAACTCATTTCCCACATCAAGCTCCTCCTCCGCCGTACCTCCGCCGCTACCGCGGCGCTGGAGGTTGGCGCCGCCTCCGAAGCCGTCCGCCACTTCTCCAAGGTACTCGACGGTCGACGAGTCATTCCGGCGGCGTTCGCCGCCGGTTGCTTCGTCGGCCGCGCCTCCGCCCACCGTCTGGCGGGCCGCCTCGCCGAGGCCATCGCGGACTGCAACCGCGCCCTCGCGGTGGAACCCTACTGCATAACCGCCCTCCGTGCCCGCGCCGACCTTCTCGAGTCCGTGGGCGCCTTCCTGGACTGCCTCCTCGACCTCGACCACTTGAAGCTCCTCTACGATTCCATACTCCGAGACGGCAAGCTTCCCGGCCCAGCATGGAGGCTTCGCCACGGCGTCCGGTACCGCGACGTCGCGGCCGAGCACCGGCCACTCGTGGCTCGAGTGCAACGGCTAAAGAGCCAAGTTGCAGCCGCAGCAGGGTTCGTCAACGTGGATTACTACGCCTTAATGGGAGTCCACCGCGGGTGCACGAAGTCAGAGTTGGAGCGGGCCAACTTGCTGCTGATGCTGAGGCACAAGCCGGAGAAGGCGGCCGCGTTCGTGGAGCGGTTGGAGTTCTGCGACGACCACCGGGATCCCGACAGCGCCAGGGATCAGGCCAAGATGTCTGCGACAATATTGTATCGCATGCTGCAGAAAGGTTATTCGAGGATTAAGGCGACGGTGGCGGAGGCAGCGGAAAGGAAGCAAGTGATGATCAAGGAGAGAACTTCTGCGCCGATACAAACTAATTTCCTATTGGAGACGGCCTCGTCGCCGTCTGCGCCGGCGTTGTTCCAAGAGATGTTTTGCCGGGAGATAATGGCGGCGGGATGCGTTCTTGCGCATGGTGCAATTTCGGTGAAATAGCAGGAATGCTTTGCCTGCTTAATGTGGCAAAAGCGATTCCCTTGTCTCAATCCGTCTCATGTCCCATGTCAGTATGGAAGAGATAAACGGAGAGGATGAGGATGCTTTGCCTACTTAATGTATATACAGAATAATGTTTAATTATATTGTTGGTAGACTTAATTTGAGATTGTGCTTGAGTATAGTGGCGAATCGTCTTCGTCAATTCGTTTCAGGATCATCACGAAAAAATAAATCACGGTCATTAAGAAGATAAGAGGTTAAAGGAAATTTTTTTTTACATAGGTGCAGGAGATTGTGCTTAGTATAAATTGTATATCAGATTGTT
Source organism: Boesenbergia rotunda (assembly GCA_024364735.1). Taxonomy (NCBI): domain Eukaryota; kingdom Viridiplantae; phylum Streptophyta; class Magnoliopsida; order Zingiberales; family Zingiberaceae; genus Boesenbergia; species Boesenbergia rotunda. The sequence continues at coordinate 68,994 of JAGFNQ010003479.1, forward strand.
TTGTCCGCTGTTTCCTATTTCTAAGTGCAGCCTGATTTACTGTTTCTTAAGGACAAATTATAAATTTTTTTAATTGACATCAATAGCTGAATTTAAGTTATTTTAAAGATAATTGATTAGATTGAGACAGTAGAACGACCTATTAATTCAATATTTTTAGATTAATCATCAAATTGCATCTTTATTCCATCTAATTTGAAATGATTACACAGGTTCGTGAAGTTTTTTTTAATCAAAATTTATATATTTATAATTTATATCTAATTTGTATTCCCACTTTCAAGAACCATCTAACTAACCTGATGAGCCATTCGTAGGAATGGAAGTCAACGGACCATCGTCAATTATTGTATTAGGCCTGAATACGGTTGCGATTCGACAGTTTGAAATCGTCAATTCGAATCGACGGTTTCTGATATGTCGATTCTATCTTAACTTAAATATCAAGCTTTAAAGGATTAAAAAAGATAAAATTTAAAAATTAAGAACCTAGTTGGAATTATCCGACTTTGAAAGTTTTTTTTAAAAAAGTCAAAAATATTAAAAACCCTAACAATTCATCCTAAAGTCATTTCCTTTCCCGTTTTCTTCCCCGACGCCGCAGCGAGCGAGCGCCGCACGCGCGAGCAGTTCCTCGCCGTCGCCACTCTTTTTCCTCCTTCTTCTTCGTCTGTTTCAACACCCACGAACGTGGCGTTGAGCGCCCGTCTCCTGATCACGTCACCAACTCCTCGCCGCAAGCCGTAGGTCCTCTTCATCACCGCCGCGCGATCGAGCAGCCGTGGAAGCCACGCGACTCCTCTCCCGCGAGCAAAAGGCAAAGCCGTCGATTCTCTCCGCCTTGCTTGTCCGGAATTAGCCGCGCCGATCATAATTTTCGCCAGGGCAAGAATAGATTGTTCCCGCGGTATCAATTTCAGGTATGGGTAGTCGGTTTTTAGAGCCCTTTGTTTATGGGTTCTTCCATGTAGCTTCGACCTTGTTTGGTGGTACGCGAGGAGTCTGTGGCAGATTAGTGTTGGGACCTTCTGCTGATTTCGTTCCAGCAAGTCGGAGCAGAGTTTCAAGGCAGTGATCGTCTAAGGTAAACGCTTGGCAAGTAGATTGTGGGATGTTTTGATGTTTGGTATGTGCCGTTCGTGTTCTGTTAATGCATGAATTAGGTGGGTAGGCTATTGGAATTTGGATTGGTTTTTCTGATGTGGATGTTGTCGTGGGCAACTATTGGAATGAAGTTGGTTTGAGTACATGACTAGTAGTGGGAGTTGGGAGCTAATCCAAGGTTGGTTGGGTAGCTTGCTGTACCGTATGAATATTATAGTTTTGGTTGTAATATTTGGAATTTGAAGCTGTGTTTGATTGGTTAAAACGGAAGTTTATATTTTTAATGGTAATTGATTGAACCTAACTAAGTTGGGCCTTTCTTATATTATTGTTGATTTTGATCATAGCTTGTGAGTTTTGTGGGATGTGACTTATGAATGTTGGTACTTAGGAAACTAAACCTAATTGGTTAGGAAGAAACATCTTGTTGTTTAGATTTAATTAACGGCTGTTATAATTAGGATTTAACTTAATTATGTTTAGTATCTTGTTAAGCTATTTGTTTAATTTTATAAATAGCTAAATTTAGTCCTTGACACAAGACCTTGACTTTGGACTCGCACGGTTGATCGTGGGAGATTTATTTGGACACGTTCTACATAAAACGCGGGTACTTCGCCTTTGTATTCTTGTAGTTCTTTTATCTTAAATGCATGATTTGTTATGTCTGAGTAGGTCTGCTTAACCTTATTCTTTGTTGTTGGTTATTTTAATATCATCGTTGATACCTTTCTTGCTTGGTATTCGAGTTTAATCGAAAATTTTGTATCCGTACAATCTCTCGTTAATTTTTCATTCTGTAAAGTACCGCTCGTACGCGAGTACTTAGATGTTTATTAAACAGTACCACTAGGATGGTTGGCATTAGAGACACCCTACCTAGTAATTTAGTTGTATATTCGTTGGTTTCTAATTGGTTTCTGGTATTTGTTGCTTTTGTAGTTGCATCGTTGTTATTCGGTTGTTTGTGCATTTGGTATCATGCACCATACCTGCACTGTTGCATATTGACGACTGTTGGGATTCCATATGGTTAAGCCGTCGTCAGTCATCTAGTTGTTTCATCACTCAACCACTTGTAGCTGAGGTTTTGCCAAAAAGCCTACGAGGGTGCATAGATCCACCATAGGTCTATCTAGCCGTAGGAACGACTACGGTAAAGGCACACTAAATCCGTTGATGGCTGAGGCTTTGCCAAAAAAGCCTTTTTGGGGTGCATAGGCCCACCATAGGCCTATCTAGTCCATAGTACCGGCTATGGTAAAGACGCAACAAATCCGTATACGGCTAGTCACTTGCCAAAAGTGAACTTCAGGTTTACTTTAATTCTTGACATCAACACTAGAGCAAGCTGGAAGTTGTGTTCACAACAGCAACAACATCAATTCTTAACTTGGCAACTGCATGGTCGTATGGTGGCCCAAGCAACAGGTTGGGTCATCCGTGTCGACGAAAGACTCTCTCAGGATAATCATGATACTTGTAGCTCATTTTCATTTGGAATTACACCAAATGGACGTAAAGACTACTTTTCTCAATGGAGATATTGAAGAGTTTATATATATGGTGCAACTAGAAAACTTTGAGTCTGAGGATTCAAAGCACCCAATATATAAATTAAAAAAGTTCATTTATGATTTGAAACAGGTGTCATCCCATTAGTGATATCGAAAATTTGATCAAGTAGTCATCTTATTTGGATTTAGAGAAAACCCTATTGATTAGTACATATTAAGTTCAGTGAGAGTAAGTTTGTTGTACTTGTTATGTATATGAATGACATATTGCTTGCGAACAATAATAAGGGTCTATTGTATGAAATCAAGTCATTTCTATCTAGTAAATTTGAAATGAAAGATCTTTGTGAAACGTCTTTTGTTTTAGACATACAGACATATCGTGATCATTCAAGAGATATTCTTGAACTTTCACAATTGACCTATATTGAAAATGTGCTTATAAATATGACATGTAAAATTGTGCACTTAGTATACAACAATGGCCACTGCTTGAACTTAAAATAAAGGAGATAGATCAATTCCCTTATGTGTCAATTGTGAGAAGTTTCACGTATGCATAAATTTGTACATAACTAGATATAACATTTATAGTGGGGATGTTAGACAGATATATTATTAATCCAAGATCATCACATTGGAAAGTTGTAAAGAGAGTGATGCGGTATTTGCAGAGAACTAAAGAACATATTCTCATGTATCAGAGGTCAGATCACCTAGAGGTGATTGAATATTCAGACTCTAATTTTGTTGGATGTTTGGATAGTAGGAGGTCCACTTCAGGCTATATTTTCATGCTGATTCGAAGAGCTATATCTTGGAAGAGTGTCAAATAAACGCTAATAGCTACTTCTACTATAAAGGAAGAATTAATAACATGCTATGAAGCATCTAATCATGAGATTTGGCTATAAAATTTCAACACAGCGTTGCATATCGTTGATGACATTGACATGCCACTAAGGATTTACTACGATAATAAAGATGCATAATTGTATGTCAAGAATAATTGTAGTTTGTCGAAATCCAAGTACAGTGATTGAAGGTTAATGAAAAAGTTTAGAGTGGTCAGATCATGATAGAGCACATTAGCACAGATTATATATTAATAGATCCACTCACAAAGGGCTTGGTGCCTAAGATTAGGGCTGTAAATGAATCAAGCCGCTCGTGAATTATTCGGAGCTCGATTCGATAGAAGCTCGTTCGAGTTCGTTTAATAAAACTCGTTAATATTAACGAACCAAACTCAAACTCAGTAGTATTCGGCTCGTTAGCTCGTGAATAGGCTCGTTAATAAGCTCGTGAGCTAGTTCGTAAAATATAAAATTAATATTTAACATTAAATATATAATTTTGACAATTTTACATTTAATAAATATAAAATATTCAATAAAGCTCATTTGTATGAATAAAATCATATAATTTAGTAAATATTTTATATTTTTTAGAATATATAATTTATTTTTTTAATAAATTGATGAATAATTTAATTAATAATTTATATTTGGTAAGTTCGTTTAGGGCTCGATTAGGCTCGAATATGCTCGCGAGCCATCACTATATTCGATAAATTAAGCTCGAGCTCGACTCGATAATAAACGAACCAACATCAAACTCTCAGGTATTCAGCTCGGCTCGGTTCGATTATAGCCCTACCTAAGATGCTTCATGCGTATATTGTGAATATGAGAATTCTTTTTATGGAAGAAGAATTTATCTAGTTGAAGTTTGTATTTAATAAAGACAAATAGTTTATTTTGATTATTGTATGTACTTAAAAGTTAAACCATTAATGGAAATTTATATGTTTTTTTGATATTCTAAATATGCTATCATGATTTACTGCTGCTATTTAGCATTAAATATTTATAAATATAATACAGATTCCTTTTGGAATTGTAAAGTTTAAATTATGATTTGCTATTGTAGTTTAACATAAGATATTTGCAAATATGATTAGACCCTTTTGGGTTACTTTTTTTTGGATTTACAAGGGGTATCCAGGCTTGTGCCCGACTAATCCGCTTGGATGACCGACCCTGCCCCACAGCTTTCAACGAAAGTCCCCACCGGTCAACGAGGGTAAATCGCGGGACGGAGACACGTGGCGACTTCACCACTGATGATATCGGTACCCGATGGCCCGACCACACAGCAGCTTGTGGCGATTTCTTCCGTCAGCATACTGCGCGCTCTACCAGGGAGGAATCGAACCCGGGAAATGAGGGATCACCTAAGTGAGTCATTACCAACCGTGTCATGCCCGCGGAGGCCTTTTTGGGTTACTTTGGATCAGTTAAAAATCGACATGTACTAATCATATTTTATATAATTTCAATTCTACACATTCATATCTTGATCTAAATTATTAATGATATTGATATTGTGTTGCTGTTGAGATTTGTTACATGCTAAGGCTAGAGACACATAAAGCTTCTAGAGACCTCTCATGCTTCTATCGATATATTCATCTTAAATCATTATATTCTGAATTTATCTATTAAAAAGATATCCTCTTGCGCTTCTATCGATATATTCATCTTCATCACCGTCTGATATCTAAAATATGATCCAATACTTTTTTATATGTAAATTTAGTTATACATTACAATTTTTTAGTTATACATATATTACATTTTTATCACATCATTTGGATTATAATTTTTTGTATTTAACTTTGATTTTATATTTCTACTGTATTTGGATGTCTTGTAATAGATTTCTATCTTGTATGAATTTGGATATTTTATTCTATGATAGTATGTTGTTGACTTTAGTTCATGTTTATGAGATTAGTTTGTTTGTGTATGATTGTGAATGTTTATATGAATTGTGATTGTTAGATTGGATTGTTATTTATTGGATTAGTGTGTGTATAAGTTGTGTTTGTATCGTCCTTGTTTGTGATGGTTTATATCGATATGGAAAATATAATTAGTATACATTCTGTAAATAAAAAAAAATTAGCTTGCAAATTTTTTTATATTAAACGATGAAATCATGGTTTTTGTCGGTAATTTTCAATGAAAATCATGATTCCGTCGTTATATATTGATGTGGAATTACGATACATTAACAACAGAATCATGCTTTTTGTTAGAAAACATTGACGGAATCATGATTTCCGTTGGTATTTATGATTTTACCATGCTTCTGTCAGTAATCATCTTTACTGAAAATTTTTAATAAAAACTAGTGATAGGAATCATTGTTTCCGTGGGTTCATATCGAAGGAAACTACAATTCTGTCGATGGTTATCGACAGGAATAATGATTTCTGTCAATAATCATGATAATAAACACAAAAATTTTGATCGCAAACTAGATGGAATCTTGATTTCCATAGCCAATATCGACAGAAACTACTATTCTGTTGATGGTTTTTGACGAAAACCATGATTCCATCGATAATAACTATAATGAAAATAAAAATTTCGATCACAAACTAACATCAGAAATCAATATTCTATCGATTATTTTCTATAAAAACACTTATTCCGTCGGTAATATTAACTACGGAATATATTTTCCTACGCTAAATTTAATTGCAAAATTCCTCCCTCTATCGGAAACTCACGACGGAATTCAAATTCCATCAAAAAAAAATCTATTTACGACCCAATATATTACGATATCTGTGGTTCAATCATTATTCCATCATCAGAGACCTATAACAACGAAATTATGATGGAAATTTCGGTCGTTATAAGCTATTTTTTGTTTTTGCAGTGGACTCCTAATGGTAAGGATTCGGCTGGCCAACAGGGTTGCTTCTCAGATGGTCAGTGATCATTTGATCCTTCATTTATTTTACAAAACAAGAAGACATTAGTTACTCCAAGGTAATTTGTTTTAGCACAAGCTAAGTATTGCCATCTGTGCGCCGTGTCATGCCTCGAGGAGCTGCCCGTCCGATACTAACCGGACTGTCACTCCCTCGACCCGGCGGACAATTCGGAAACCTAACCTCTACAACTCTCTCAGCCTATAGGATTGGAACAAGCGTCTGAATAAAAAGAAAATGAAAACGACGACAAAAGCTATGTGCTGATACGACTTACGACAAACAAAATGAAACCAAAGGCCTCCATGACACATAAAAGTACAACTATACCACCGTACAAAATGATACAACATAACACAAATATAGCAGCGGAAATGAAAAGGAAAAATAAACAGAAAAAGGGTACCAACATGTACCACCATCAAAATACAAAGACAACCCCGAAATTGTCCCGAAAATACATGAACTGGGACAGGCTACTGGGCACTCTAGTCGATCATCCTGAAAGGAGAAAAACAAGGCTAATGGGGTGAGTCCAAAGAACTCAGCGAATACAGTCCAATATGCATAGAAAGTTATATTAGCAGTAAGTCATCAACTAACACCATACTGAAGATAAATGCAATAAAAAGAAATGCAGAACTGAACCATAAAAAGGGAGTACATACCTACCTGTGTCGATCCAAACCCAATAGTATGCATGTCAACCAAATGCAGCAACCATGTGCAGCAAACACAACCAAATGCAGAGATGCAAAGCATGCTCATGATGCAACATGGGTCACCCCTGACGCCAATCGGCCATCGTCGTGCATCACGCGAAACTGAGTGGGTAGGGCTCCGACCAGGTCCTCCCTCCACTTAGACGACCATTGTTACACATCACGCGAAACCAAATGAGCAGGGTCTCAGATCGGAACGTACTTCGTCCTAGGGAAAAGTAACGCTCCCTCATCCCTAACTATCTCCAGACAAAATAGGGGACATGTCGCAGCGCCGTGACCTATAATCCACTAACGAAGAGTGGAATTGGGACTACACGACTAGTCATGTGGCAAGTCTGACACCCATCTCAACCTCCAGGGAGTCAAAGGTCGCCTACATATGCCTCTACACCAGTAGCACGTCCGACGGCCCATCTCAACCTCCAGGGAGTCAAAGGTCGTCCTCCTATGCTATGTGCAACGATGATGCCTGTCACTATCTCACGCATCACCCACTATCTATCCCTACTATCATCTACATGATATGCAGTAGTCCAGATAATCGGTATGCACCATAGCCTAAACCCTAACACAAGGTATAAGGTAAGTAGTGCATAGAACCAATCCACGCAGTAATAAAGAACAATAAGCAGTAAAACTAATTAAATACAACTACCGAAAGAAATGGACAGAAATAGAAGTATCAGGTATCCTTACTACTATCTATATCTAACTATGCATAAGAGGCGAATATATCTAAAAAAATATAGTTAAAAGTACCAACCTTCGAATGAAGTCCGAAAGCGTAGGGAACCCCCGTCCAAAATAATATCCGAAATGAGGTAACAAAGTCAATCAACATCCTACATATAAGAATAACAATTATTTAGCTAAAATCGTACATGATATTTAGCTAAATAAATAAATTAAAACTAGTCTAAGACCAATCCTAATTACTATGCTCATTTAATCAACCCCAATTAAATGACTAGCTTGAGTTATCAAATTTGGATTCAAATTTAAAGTTAACCTCTGTTGGGATCTCCCGGCACCAAAACACAAAACGCAGCGGAAACATGATCCCTCGAGCGATCCATACGAAAGAAAACTCGTACGAAGTTCATCTATCTAATAGATCTATCTACGGTGTATACCTTTGGAGCGTGCCCTTTCGCTTATCCCGCTCATCTAAGATGCACCGGATCTCTTACACGTTCAAGTGTCCGTGCCTCTATTCGTATCCACACGGACACAATCTCTTAACTTCAGGAAGAACTACCTTAGTTGTGCTAGCAACTTGAGGTAGTTCACAAGACAACCAAGAACCCAAAAGGGTTTCGGCCAAAAGGGAGAAGAGGAAGAAGAGAGGAAGGGGAGAAGGGAAAGCTCTCACTTGTATTCAAAATGACTAGACTCTCTTTTATACTTATCCCATGAATATGAAGAGTCTTTTATCTCTTTGACTTCCCCTCATTAAAGCCAATAAAGAGCACATCTTTCCATTGCGGACTCTTCCACCTGCGTTCCTTCCTAGATGAAGAGAGCTTTCCTTTACCCTGTGATTAAACGCCTTTCAATTAATTTGCCCTGGCATCATTTCGGCACCCATGGACTCTTCCCTCTCCACCAGGGACTTTCTCCCGTCAAAGCTTCATGACCCGCATCCCGACCCCTCTGGCTCGAGGTCTCCCGACCAAGTCTGCCGAGCTCCCGACCCAGTCTGCCGAGCGCTGAGCTCCCGACCAAGTCCCTGAGCTCCTGACCCGAGTTCCCCACCCGAGTCTCCCGAGCTCCTATCCCGAGCTCCCGAACTAGTCTCCCGAGTTCCCAACTCGAGTTCCCGATTAGATCTCCTGAGTTCCCAACTCGGGCTCCCGATCAGATTTCCCGAAGCATCATGTACTTAGTGTGTGACCCAATATGTTCTCGTGACGTTGGCAATGCGCCTAAACGCTTTAGACACATAAGCAATGAGTGACATCTAGCAATGTATCATTGCTACCCAAGTAACAAGAAAACTCGAGATCCGACTAAATCTCCGTGACTATGATAACATATGACCTTGTCCTTCTATCCTTCATATCTATATTGACTAATGAGGCATAGACCGTGTTATCCTCGATCAATCTTTGTGTTTCTTAATCCCCGAGTAGACTCACTCAAACAAATGAGCTCAATATCTCATATTGACTCATTTGAGCATGGTCATGCGTTTTAGTAATCCTACTCGATTAAGGGGCCCACAGATATCACTCCCGTCATATGGGAGGGATAGATCACATCTACATCACTCACATCCCTCCGCATAATTCATTACATACCCAGTGATCGCCTTTATAGTCCACCCTGTTACGGGTGACGTTTGACGATACCAAAGTACATAACTCCTTATGTAGGGAACCGTAGTGACTTCAAGTCTAAGGATTATTCATACTAATAGTCACATAAAAAAGTTTAAGACACTCATATGACAATCTATGAAACTTTCTCATGGCGGGTCAATTCAGTACACTTTCTCTAATGTATACCAATTTGTCAACTTAATATAACATATCCATGACTTGTGAGCTCAAGTCATCAATCGACCTACATGCTAGTCTCCATGTATTAATATTGTCCCTAAATATTAATGCTTGACTATGAATAATTTAGTGTAGTATTCTCTACATTATCGCACTATCGATTCAACCAATCGATATAATGTAGATAAGAACCTACTACACAAGGACATTATTATACTTAGTTATTTGACACAAAAATAAAGTAAGTATAATAACCAAACATGCATTTATTAATGATAGAATATGATACAAAAAGTCCCTAGTCAATCATCACATAATTGACTCTAGGGCTCCTACTAACAGCCTCAACTTAAAACAACCAAAAGTCAAAGCTAATTCCATGAATTAAAGTGTAATTTGAATCAAGGACTCCTCTTAGCTAATCTAGGTTAGATTTACATCAGGAACATTTCAAGATTAGCTCACGTAATAACAAGAAGAACAACATACAAGAACAAGCTGTAACCTAACCTACATTGATCAAAATTTCCAACTATGTTCCTGCTACCAGAATCCAGATTAGGCATGCTATCTAGGTTAAACAATTCAGATCAAAATGAACACCAAAACAACCCAATCTCACAGCAACATATCTCTCTCCTAACTAGTAGCTCACGACAACTCAAGAAATGCCACAGACTCCCTCTAATCAGAAGCGAAATCGAAGCCAACTCTCCACACCGACTCAACACAGCTCATGGCAACACAGGCAATTCACCACTCAAATCATCCAGTCCTCTATGATCTAATCTAACTCCAATTACAGATTGACATTAAAATCCAATACTCCATCAGCAACTTAGCTCCAACACAAATCCAACTCACACATGTTAAATAACGAAACTTTAGGGGTTTTTATGTAAAAAAATTAAAATTAAGGGTCTAATTGGAATTATTAGAAATTAGAGGGCTTTTTTACAAAAAAAATCCAAAAATAAATTAAAAACCCCTAATCTTCTCCCTTAATTCATTCCTCTCCTTGTTTTCTTTCCTCGACGCCGAATCTACGCCGCACGCGAGCAGTTTCACCTCGACGCTGCACACCTCTCTTAGGCGAGAACTCTTTCTCCTCCCTCAAGCAAAGTCGATCGCTGATCTTCTTCCTCATCCCTTCATGTTGTGCGTCTCTTCTTCACGAGCGAAGTCGACGATTTTCCTTTGCGGTTCCTACCCACACGAGCAGGTCAGCCATCTTCTTTTTCCTTGCTGCTTCGTGATTTCTTGTTCCTCTCCTTCTTTCTCTGTCGGGTAGCCATTTCCCAGTCTCCTTTGATTGCAGAGAGAGAACTGGAGCGAGCAGTTCTTTGCGCGAGAGTCATCACAGTGACGCAACATCGGGTTGCAAATTGCTCGCTGACCATTTTGTCTTCTGTTCATGCGATCGCCGACCCCTATCTTGGTAAGTCCTCGGTTGTGACTTCCTTGTCCCCAATTCCTTTAGTGGTTTCCTTGTCTTGGTAAGGTAAGCCTTTCCCTTGGCTGTTTCAATCGGATTGATGATTTAATAGCGAATTGTTCTTGATCCGCGATCTTCTATACTTTGTTATGTATTGCTGATGGTTTTTGGATTAGGATTAAGGTCGTTCTGTGAACTCTCTGTGCTAGGTTTGTGTTTGATCTCAAATTTGGTTTTTAGGTGCCATATTTTCGGATTTGTTGGGGATGTAGATGAAGTATAGCATAAGTGCATAACTGTATTGTAGATCATGGAGTTGATCATGTTATGGATGCATTGGTGAATGCATAGTATTAGATCAGAATAGATAGGTTTTGTTTTTGTTTTGGATGGGTTGTGGCTTCGCAAGTTGAATTTGGTGTTGGATGGTTTGGATTTGTTTGTAGGTTGCCTTTAGATCTTGGTGTTGGTTTGTGTCATTTTGATCTTGCCGCAGGTTACCACCTTGGGAATGGATACATTGTCTTGGATTAGGATTTAATTAAAATTATGTGTTAAAATTACTTAGCTATTTTAATTACTTGTATAAATAGCTAAACTATGTCCTTGATGTTAGGATCGATCTGGACGCTAGAAGGGGTGAATAGCGAACTCGAACTCTTTCTTGAACCTGCGTTGTTAGTAGCACAGCGGAATATACAATAAACAATGAAAAACAACGCTAACAACCTGATTAGTTGGTATCACCCGTCGGTGACTAATCCAACAACCTTCGGCGATCCCTCCCGGATAACCTCCGGCTAGAACCATGTCGCTCCTTGTGGGTGGAGAAACCTCTCCACAATCCTTTGCAAGCTACTGAGCACACAAGACTACTAACTTGCCCTATCCAAGCAAGTTTCGTGAAGAAGCTCAACCACCACGACGTCCTCTTTAAATAGGACTCGGGGCTGATTTCTCGCTACCAGTCAACTGCCCCAAGGGCAGTCGACTGGTGCCAGCCAAATTCGACCGTTGACACTGCCAACGTTCGAATTTGCCAGCTCACCAGCCACCTACCAGTCGACTGCCCCCAGGGCAGTCGACTGGTCCCAGGCTAAGACCTTTCTGTGAGTTCCATCAGTCGACTGCCCCCAGGCCAGTCGACTGGTCTACTCACCCACCTAAGGTCACCCTTCCTGAGTACATTCCACTTCGCACTCAAACCCTCACGACTCGACTGACTCCTCTTCAGCAGCCTCGATTGTTGCCTTCGCGCCCTCTTCATCTTCGGCTCCCGTCCCTCGGATGCACGCAAGCTTCCAGCTTGCCTCTATGTCATCCTTCGCGCATGCCTCGAAGTCCGCGCCCATCAGCTCATCGTCCTTGCTGTCCAAAGTCCCTCGGATGCGTACGCAAGCCTCCAGCTTGCCTCCATGCCATCCTTCACCGTACCGAGGCCGTCCAATCAAGTCCATATGCGTAACCTGTACAACCTGCACACTCAACATACGCATATCAAATACAAGGGTAAACCTAACTTAAACCCTTTGCCCAAACATCAAAACCCATGGTCACTCCGGACCATCTTAGGGCCGATTGCTCCAACACTTGATACAGGACCTAACTTTGGACTCACGTCGTCGATCGTGGGAGGTTCTTCTCGTTTACGAACTTCTACATAAAAGGCGGGTACTTCTCCTTTGTACTCTAGTAGTTCTTTTATCTTAATGCATGACTTATTATGTCTAAACAGATATGCTTGACCTTGATCTTGTTGTTGTTTATTTTATATCGCCTGTTGATACCTTTCTTGTTTGACATTCGAGTTTAAATCGAAAATTTATATCCGTACAGTCTCTCGTTGATTTTTCCATTCTGTAAAGTACCGCTTGTACGCGAGTACTTAAATGTTCATTAAACACCACTAGGATGATTGGCATTAGAGACACCCTACCTAGTAGTTAGTTGCATATTCGTTGGTTTTTGGTTTGTTATTTTTGTAGTTACATCGTTGTTATTCGGTTGTTTGTGCATTTGTATCATACACCATATCTGCACTATTGCATACTGACGACTGTTGGGCTTCCATATGGTTAAGCCACCGTCAGTCATCTAGTTGTTTTGCCACTCAACTACTTGTTGTGGTAGTTTCTAGAGTGGGAACAACCGTCCTGTTACACCACACTCGACCACTCATGTACAGTGGATGTTGGAGTTGTAAGCAAATAGTTGACACCCTCACCGTTGTTTCCGAGGGATATCAAAGTTGTTGATAGCTCCCCCTATATATCGGAGTTTAGAGTAGTTGGCTCCTCAGCATCCTACCCACTGAACCATATATATCAGTGGTATTCGTTGGAGTGCGTACAGTTGTCACAATCCTACCCACTCGGCCACACAGATGTGATGTGTTGGCGGCTTGACTGGCGTCAGGGGTGACACATGTCATTGCATCAATGCATATATTGCATTTATGCATTTTCTTATGGTTGTTGCATTTTTATAAGCTATGGTTGCTGCATTTGGTTGACATGTATGTTTGTTTGATGCTATGTTATGTCGCATGTTTTCACGTTGTTTTATACAGGCCTTGGTGTCCTCTATTTCTTAGAGACTGTACATCGTTGCTATTTATTGTTTCTTATGTCTTTATGATGTCATGCTATTATCTACTCATAACCCGTAGAGTCCACCCAGACTCACCACCCTTTTTCCTATTTTTGTTTCAGGTAGCAGGTAGATGCATTAGAGCCAAGAGAGAATCCAGTTGTCAGTCCCACGATGTCGAGTTTGTTCTGTGTTTATTCTTTTTGAAGTTGGGTTTAGTTTATTTTTCGCAGTTGCTTTATTTTCTACGTTTTCGTTAGTTCCGCATTTTCATTTCCAAGACTGGATTTGTTTTATTAGTCCGATATTTGTCGTAGTAGAGGTATGTTCGTTTTGGACTCATATTGAGTTTACTTTTTATTCGGACTCTCTTTCAGCTTTATTTCTGCTAAAAGTCGTTAAAGGTTTTGCTATGTTTAAGTTATTATATCTTTATTATTCATATTGATATTAAACTGAGTGGTTGTGACTTTATTTTCTGTTATGATGGATGAACCATTTTTTATATTGTGAGATTATGTATTATTAGTCTCAACTTGTCCGCCATATAGGGGAGATGCTGTCCGATTTTCGAGTAAACATATGCCTCTGGGGGCGTGACACGGCAACTCAAGAACACAAGAACAAACGCTAAGAAGGGAAACAACAAATCTATAGGAACAATCAAAACAAATTCGAGATCAAAAACTCCACAAGCTAGAAAAGTGATTAATCTAACAAATCCAAGACAGAGCATGTTCGATCCCAACTCAAACTGTGTGGCTCTCGGCAAAAAGGAAGAAAACCAAGGAGCAGAACAAATCTGATCGCATCCCACAAATTCAAAGCCAGAACAATCACAAGATCGGATTCAAGAACAACACATAACAGTATAACTCACCTGATCGCCCACCACCTCCGTGCTTGCTTAGATCCAAGCAAACCCAACTCTGATCCAGCGCTCGACCAATAACAAACCAGCTCAGCAACCGAAAACGAGGAGAAATCAACCAACCACAGAGAGATTCCCCCTTTTCCCCAAACCTAGTTCTCCATCACCATACGCGAAACAATCCCGATTAGAGAGGAGAAACCAATTCAAAATGGTAACAACTGGGAGAAGAAGAAAACTAGCCAAGAAGCTTGAATCGACTTACCCTCAAACTGCTTGACCTAGGAGATCAACCTGAGCTCGAGAAAGTGGCCGCGACTGCCGGCGACTTCACTCACTTGCACACGCCGCGATCCACTGCAAACCAAATCGCCAACTCTCTAGTGTTGACGACCCGCGACGACGCAACTGGAAAGCGCCGACACTGACTAAAGGTGCGGGAGCAAACGATCGGAGGAGAAGGAGAAGAAAGAAGAGGAACAGGAAGAGGGATGTTTCGCGAGATCCAGTTCGCGATCGCAATCGGGCGTGGAGGAGAAAACTTAAGGGCTGGTCATTTTGTGATTTGCCCCTCCAACTTTTGCAAATACCATAAGAGCCCTTAAGTTTGGTAACCTTACCTTCTAGCCCCTCAAATTTTTCATATTTTAACAGGCCGTACCTCGCCGGAGGGAGAGAGGAGGAGCTCAGGCATGGGGTGAACTTTGCAGCGGCATGAGTCACATGCATTGAACAACTCCTTCGATGTTTCAGATTGAGTGGTCCAAGCAGTTGCTCCATTCCAAACCATCCATCCATTTCAAGTCGAGATCTATTGGGAATATGAGAATATCTGTTTTGTTTCTCTGGCCCGCAAATGCAAACCTGTGGATGAATATTGGCAGAGCCCATCCGTCTTCAGAAATGCACGCGCAATCTTCTTGGTAAGAGAGATCCGGGGGAAGGACTACAACCATCCATTCTTCCAAAACAAAATGAGAACATTCGGGGCGAGCCACTGCAGTTTTGTTTGGTGGCACATAATTGACAATACGAACAAGTAAATTGTAAACAATTAAGTTCTACATCCACGGGACCACAATCAATCTCATTAATCTATCTATACATTGAGTGAATATTTAATCTTCGTAACATTTACTATGTCAGTGCACGTTTGTATTGGCCAAGTAAAATACATAGTATAAAATAGCATAAACATATATGCCAGCTTGGCTTATATATGTTTCACGTTCAAACTTCAAATTGACCAAAATATATACACGATGAGAACTAAAGATGAAAAGGAGTAAATGTACATGAATTGTTCATGAACGTATTTATTATGAATTGTACTATAAACGTATTTATTGTGAATTGTACATGAAAAGGAGTTAATGTGTTAGGAACAAGAGTGTGTTCACGTGATGCATTCATTGGCTAGACGCTGACAAGGAATACCACTAAAACAAAACAAGGCAAACTGGCAGAGAGGAAGCTGCCTCAAGTTATAAGAAGAATTCAGAATTCTTGCAAGTTTTTAGCAAGATATAATCTCAACTTGAGACTATATTTTTGTTTGTATCCAAGAATGCATGTTTTTTCTTTAGGCAAGTATATATGCAGTTTTGCAAATCCGTGGGCTAGAGTTATCTTGTGCATCATTGTATAGATCTGGTAAGAAAAAGTATTCTTTCTAATTGTTTAAAAAAAAAACTACTGCGTACACCAGAAGGTCTAATATTCAGATTGAAGTCGAAATTCTTAGTGAAGAAAATATGACACTAAGTTTGTTTTAAAAAAAACAATCAGTTTGTTGGTATTAGAGGACTCAAATTCGCAGTTCTTTCAGGGTTGTGATCGTCTACAAAAAAGGTTAATACACAGTAGAAAACACTAATAACACACCCACACACAAAAAAAAAACAAAATAAGCAAAAGTGACAACTCAATTTTACCTAATTCGAAACCCCCGTTCCTACTCCACATAAAATCAAGGTGTCTCTTATGCTTGTTCTGTTTTGCGTGTTTTCCGCTGCATATTAATCTTTTATAAATGAGCATCCGATCGATAAACAAGAACAAAGCTAATCGTCATTTACCTCCTCCTAGCGAGGTCAACACAATTATACTTTTTTCTAATGAATTTTTCTAAGGGTGTATGTTTCTAAGAGTATTCATCCTAAAGGATTTGTCAAGTTTCTTGGAGAGTCACATTAATGGAGTCCATAAATATGAAAGATTCGATGATGATTTGTAATTCCATTAAATAAAACAAGATTCCCATTGAATTTCTTCATATTTGCCCCCGAGATTATGGTGCGCGACTAATTGTCTCTCAAACGTCTACGGTTCGATTCTCAATTATGACAAATTTTACAAAAAAAAAAAATTCTTTCAAATAAAATACATAATTGTGAGATATTGAACTTCTAGATCGTCCGGTGCGAACACTTTTTGATTTATCTTAACAGTTAATAAAATTTTTTTATAAAATTTAATTAATCATCTTAAATTCGACGTTATCCAATCTAATTAATAAATTTTTCTTCGCACTCTTAGTTAACTTTCTTTTCTTTTTCCAATAAGATAAAAGTTTCCTTCCTAATATTACGTGCAACGCTACATGACCTCAATTCGCGCCGTCCATATTTCGGTTGGATCATACAAATGGAACTCCTTTCCCTCGTCCAAAGTACATGTCCCCTAATTTTAAACTCGCTACCGATCGCCAGCCACGTGTATACGAACATGTAGATATGGATAACGATACTCAGTTTCACGCACCTTTTACTGAAACTAGTGTGATTAACGTCGCGACATCTGTGGAAAGAGAACAGCTGCCATGTGCCGACTACACACCTAACTGCGTAAGCATCATAAACGTTAGTATTTATTTACTGAATTAAGGGGTGATTGATCACGTCTGTTGACAAACGAAACCTTGGGTAATGGTTGGTAGGGGTTCATATCCGTACAGGCCCAAAACTAAAATAAGACCAAACCCCAATAAAAAATTCTCACCCACAAGATCAGCAGTTAGCATTGCGTTAGGTTAGACGGCTAAAAAGATCATATCCTGGAAGTTTCTTCGAAACTGTAGAGTCAAAACCGCCGTTTGGCTGAATGAGAAACCTCTGCCCCATTAACTTATTTTCCAATAACGCGTCGGTATAGAATAGGCGATATAATACACAAGGAGCGGAGAGAGACTGCAATTCCTGTAGAGCGAAGAAGCGCTATGGATACCAACATCGTCGGTGACCAGATCCCGAGCCCC
Source organism: Boesenbergia rotunda (assembly GCA_024364735.1). Lineage (NCBI taxonomy): Eukaryota > Viridiplantae > Streptophyta > Magnoliopsida > Zingiberales > Zingiberaceae > Boesenbergia > Boesenbergia rotunda. Next base: position 86,779 of record JAGFNQ010003479.1, read on the forward strand.
CGTGGCTACGCCCTCAGCGGCAAGGTCATGCTCATCACCACCGTCGTCCTCTTCGGGGCCGTCCTCCTCCTCCTCGCCCTCCACCTCTACCTTCGCTCGCGCTTCCTCCTCCTCCGCCAGCGTCACCGGCCGCGTCAGGCGACGCCTCGTCTTCGCCCTCGACGGTGCCGGCGGAGCTTTGCCCGCCGCGCCCTCCTCCCGCGGACTCGATCCCTCCGTCGTCAAGTCGCTCCCCTTGCGCATCTTCGCCGGCAGGAGGAGGAAGCGGAGGACTGCGCAGTGTGCCTTAGCAATTCGAGGAGGGCGAGAAGATGCGCGTTCTGCCGCGGTGCGGCCATCGCTTCCACATCGACTGCATCGACATGTGGTTCCATTCCCACTCCAGCTGCCCCCTCTGCCGCTCCACCGTGGAGGCGCATCCCGCGATGCCACCGGCGCCATCGCCTCCGGAGCCGGATCGGCCATCGTCGGCGGATCTGTGCCCCGGGAGCCGGAGAGGGGCGGGTATGTGGTCGCCCGGATCCGCCTCGCGGGAGATCAGGATCGACGTGCCAAGAGGGGATTGGAAGAGGACGAGCTAGAGTTAGGGTTGAAGTCGCCGGGGAGCCGGATGATGTGCTGATGAAGCTCTTAATTAGGGATTCCAGGTTTTGCCGAAGCGGTGGCACGACGGCAGAATCGTCAGAACTAGGGAACGGCGAAGGGCCAGCGAGTCACCCACCGCGGCCGTCGCCTTCGTCGGCACAATAGCAGCCGGCTCCGTAGGAATGGTAGCCGTGTAACAGAAGGCAACCTATTTGTTTTTGTTTTCCTCCACTTTTCTTTGTTTTTTTAAGGAAGAAATATAAATCAGGAGGAGTTGTTCTACGGAGTATAGATATTATATATACCTTTTTTTTTACTTTTTCGATTATTCGTGTAAAGGTTTAGTATTTTGTTAAACCCTTGTGTATGGTTAAAGAAATACTCCATTGCTTTAGATATAAAATTTAAAATATTTTCCAGGACAAATTAACATAATATTGTAAAAAATTATTAAATTACTACTGAATTTATCATAAAACTAAAGGCAGATAAAATAAAATTATATTAAAAAGTCCTTCAATTTATATATATTTGTCTTATTTTAACATTTATATATTTAAATCTTTTAGAAATTTTAAGTTATCACAACGGGGTGGTGGCGCAGTTGGCTAGCGCGTAGGTCTCATAGCTAGATGAGTTATCCTGAGGTCGAGAGTTCGAGCCTCTCTCACCCCACTTGACCTCTTGGTGATGAGGAATAATGCGGATCAGTGATGTTCAGGGTTCATCACGACCATCTGATTATTAGATGACTAAAAGTGCTTCTGAGCTAATACTCCATTGCTTTAGATTTTGAATTGTATATTTATTGTTTCATATAAAATTTAAAACATTTTCTAGGAACAAATTAACTTAGTATTGTAAAAATTTATTAAATTGCTCTGTGCCAAGATGTTTTTTTTTTCTTCTTGTTTTCACTCAACAAATCAACCCTTTTAATCAGGTTTTATCTCAGTAAGGTTCCATTTGGCCTCTGTTTAAATAATATTTGAAAAAATAAAAAAATATTACTCTTTTAATTCTTTGCTTCTTTCATTCTCATGTATTTGCAATCTTACAGCATAAAATATTTGAAAAATAAAGAAATACTCCATTGCTTTTTTTGAATTGTATATTTATTGTTTCATATAAAATTCAAAACATTTTCCAGGAACAAATTAACATAGTATTGTAAAAATCTATTAAATTGCTACTGAATTTATCATAAAACTAAAGGCAGATAAAATAAAAATATATAAAAAGGTCCTTCAGTTTATGTATATTTGTCTTATTTTAACATTTATATATTTAAATATTTTAGAAATTTCAAGTCATCACAACGGGGTGGTGGCGCAGTTGGTTAGCGCGTAGGTCTCATAGCTAGATGAGTTATCCTAAGGTCGAGAGTTCGAGCCTCTCTCACCCCACTTGACCTCTTGGTGATGAGGAATAATGCGCATCAGTGATGTTCAGGTCCATCACGACCATCTGATTATCGAATGACTAAATGTGCTTCTGAGCCAAGATGTTTTTTTTTTCCTGTTTTCATTCAACAAATCAATCCTTTTAATCAGGATTTATCTCAGTACGGTTCCATTTGGCCCCTGTTTAAATAATATTTGAAAAATAAAAAAATATTACTCTTTCAATTCCTTGCTTCTTTCATTCTCATGTATTTGCAATCTTACGACATAAAATATTTGAAAAATAAAGAAATACTCCATTGCTTTAGATTTTATATTGTATATTTATTGTTTCATATAAAATTCAAAACATTTTCCAGGAACAAATTAACATAGTATTGTAAAAATTTATTAAATTGCTACTGAATTTATCATAAAACTAAAGGCAGATAAAATAAAATTATATAAAAAGGTCCTTCAGTTTATGTATATTTGTCTTATTTTAACATTTATATATTTAAATATTTTAGAAATTTCAAGTCATCACAACGGGGTGGTGGCGCAGTTGGCTAGCGCGTAGGTCTCATAGCTAGATGAGTTATCCTGAGGTCGAGAGTTCGAGCCTCTCTCACCCCACTTGACCTCTTGGTGATGAGGAATAATGCGCATCAGTGATGTTCAGGGTTCATCACGACCATCTGATTATCAGATGACTAAAAGTGCTTCTGAGCCAAGATGTTTTTTTTCTTCCTGTTTTCATTCAACAAATCAACCCTTTTAATCAGGATTTATCTCAGTACGGTTCCATTTGGCCCCTGTTTAAATAATATTTGAAAAATAAAAAAATATTACTCTTTCAATTCCTTTCTTCTTTCATTCTCATGTATTTGCAATCTTACGGCATAAAATATTTGAAAAATAAAGAAATACTCCATTGCTTTAGATTTTATATTGTATATTTTTGTTTCATATAAAATTCAAAACATTTTCCAGGAACAAATTAACATAGTATTGTAAAAATTTATTAAATTGCTACTGAATTTATCATAAAACTAAAGGCAGATAAAATAAAATTATATAAAAAGGTCCTTCAGTTTATGTATATTTGTCTTATTTTAACATTTATATATTTAAATATTTTAGAAATTTCAAGTCACCAAAACGGGGTGGTGGCGCAGTTGGCTAGCGCGTAGGTCTCATAGCTAGATGAGTTATCCTGAGGTCGAGAGTTCGAGTGGAGTTCGAGCCTCTCTCACCCCACTTGACCTCTTGGTGATGAGGAATAATGCGCATCAGTGATGTTCAGGGTTCATCACGACCATCTGATTATCAGATGACTAAAAGTGCTTCTGAGCCAAGATGTTTTTTTTTCTTCGTGTTTTCATTCAACAAATCAACCCTTTTAATCAGGTTTTATCTCAGTACGGTTCCATTTGGCCCCTGTTTAAATAATATTTGAAAAATAAAAAAATATTACTCTTTCAATTCCTTGCTTCTTTCATTCTCATGTATTTGCAATAATACGGCATAAAATATTTGAAAAATAAAGAAATACATTCTTGTGAGGTTCCCTTCTCGAGTGTCTAGTGAGCTTAACTTGTATCAATCTGTGAGACAGCTTGTGGAGAGGTTTCTCCACCGAGAAGGAGACTTCAGTTTATCCGGTGTTCACCGGGGCTTGCTCTGCCGACGATCAAGGGATCACCCACCTCACGGGCATGCCAAGGAGTAGGGGTAAGTTATCCCCGAACATTGTAAATCCTCTTTGTTAGCGTCTTGAGCTTGTGCTTAGTTTAGGGTTTTAGTTTCTGCAACTTTGTTTCTCTGTTTTGTATTGCTTTCGCTGTTGCTGCTAACCCTTGAAGTGCAGAACCTT
>JAGFNQ010003479.1:90631-198149 GCA_024364735.1 Boesenbergia rotunda
TTTTATCTCAGTAAGGTTCCATTTGGCTCCTGTTTAAATAATATTTCAAAAATAAAAAAATATTACTCTTTCAATTCCTTGCTTCTTTCATTCTCATGTATTTGCAATAATACGGCATAAAATATTTGAAAAATAAAGAAATACATTCTTGTGAGGTTCCCTTCTCGAGTGTCTAGTGAGCTTAACTTGTATCAATCTGTGAGACAGCTTGTGGAGAGGTTTCTCCACCGAGAAGGAGACTTCAGTTTATCCGGTGTTCACCGGGGCTTGCTCTGCCGACGATCAAGGGATCACCCACCTCACGGGCATGCCAAGGAGTAGGGGTAAGTTATCCCCGAACATTGTAAATCCTCTTTGTTAGCGTCTTGAGCTTGTGCTTAGTTTAGGGTTTTAGTTTCTGCAACTTTGTTTCTCTGTTTTGTATTGCTTTCGCTGTTGCTGCTAACCCTTGAAGTGCAGAACCTTTTTGAAGAGCGAAAAATTTGTGTCTGCCTACATTCACCCCCCCCTCTCTAGCCATCCAAGCACCAACATCATAGCTAGATGAGTTATCCTGAAATCGAGAGTTCGAGCCTCTCTCACCCCACTTGACCTCTTGGTGATGAGGAATAATGCGCATTAGTGATGTTCAGGGTTCATCACGAACATCTGATTATTAGATGACTAAAAGTGCTTCTGAGCCAATATATTTTTTTTCTTCCTGTTTTCACTCAACAAATCAACCCTTTTAATCAGGTTTTATCTCAGTAAGGTTCCATTTGGCCCCTGTTTAAATAATATTTGAAAAATAAATAAAATATTACTCTTTGAATTCCCTGCTTCTTTCATTCTCATGTATTTGCAATCATACAATATAAAATATTTGAAAAATAAAGAAATACTCCATTGCATTAGATTTTAAATTGTATATTTATTGTTTCATATAAAATATAAAACATTTTCCAGGAACAAATTAACATAGTATTGTAAAAATTTATTAAATTGCTACTGAATTTATCATAAAACTAAAGGCAGATAAAATAAAATTATATAAAAAGGTCCTTCAATTTATGTATATTTGTCTTATTTTAACATTTATATATTTAAATATTTTAGAAATTTCAAGTCATCACAACGGGGTGGTGGCGCAGTTGGCTAGCGCGTAGGTCTCATAGCTAGATGAGTTATCCTGAGGTCGAGAGTTCGAGCCTCTCTCACCCCACTTGACCTCTTGGTGATGAGGATAATGCGCATCAGTGATGTTCAGGGTTCATCACGACCATCTCATTATCAGATGACTAAAAGTGCTTCTGAGCCAAGATAGTTTTCACTCAACAAATCAACCCTTTTAATCAGGTTTTATCTCAATAAGGTTCCATTAAAGCCCTGTTTAAATAATATTTGAAAAATAAAAAAATATTACTCTTTCAATTTATTGCTTCTTTCATTCTTATATATTTGCAATCTTACGGCATAAAATATTGGAAAAATAAAGAAATACTACATTGCTTTAGATTTTGAATTGTATATTTATTGTTTCATATAAAATTTAAAACGTTTTCCAGGAACAAATTAACATAGTATTGTAAAAATTTATTAAATTGCTACTGAATTTATCATAAAACTAAAGGCAGATAAAATAAAATTATATAAAAAGGTCCTTCAGTTTGTGTATATTTGTCTTATTTTAACATTTGTATATTTAAATATTTTAGAAATTTCAAGTCATCACAACGGGGTGGTGGCACAGTTGGCTTGCGCATAGGTCTCATAGCTAGATGAGTTATCTTGAGGTCGAGAGTTCGAGCCTCTCTCACCCCACTTTACCTCTTGGTGATGAGGAATAATGCGCATCAGTGATGTTCAGGGTTCATCACGACCATCTGATTATCAGATGACTAAAAGTGCTTCTGAGCAAAGATAGTTTTTTTTCTTCCTGTTTTCACTCAACAAATAAACCCTTTTAATCAGGTTTTATCTCAGTAAGGTTCCATTTGAGCCCTATTTAAATAATATTTGAAAAATAAAAAAATATTACTCTTTTAATTTATTGCTTCTTTCATTCTCATATATTTGCAATCTTACGGCATAAAATATTGGAAAAATAAAGAAATACTCCATTGCTTTAGATTTAGAATTGTATATTTATTGCTTCATATAAAATTTAAATCATTTTCCAGGAACAAATTAACATAGTATTGTAAAAATTTATTAAATTGCTACTGAATTTATCATAAAACTAAAGGCAGATAAAATAAAATTATATAAAAAGGTCCTTCAATTTATGTATATTTGTCTTATTTTAACATTTATATATTTAAATATTTTAGAAATTTCAAGTCATCACAACGGGGTGGAGGCGCAGTTGGCTAGCGCGTAGGTCTCATAGCTAATTGAGTTATCCTAAGGTCGAGAGTTTGAGCCTCTCTCACCCCACTTGACCAATTGGTGATGAGGAATAATGCGCATCAGTGATGTTCAGGGTTCATCACGACCATCTGATTATCAGATGACTAAAATAGTTTCTGAACCAAGATAATTTTTTTCCTTCCTGTTTTCACTCAACAAATCAACCCTTTTAATCAAGATTTGTCTCAATAAAATTCCATTTGGGCCCTGTTTAAATAATATTTGAAAAATAAAAAAAATATTACTCTTTCAATTCCTTGCTTATTTCATTCTCATGTATTTGCAATCTTACGACATAAGATATTTGAAAAATAAAGATGTACTCCATTGCTTTAGATTTTGAATTGTATATTTTTGTTTCATATAAAATTTAAAACATTTTCCAAGAACAAATTAAGATAGTATTGTAAAAATTTATTAAATTGCTAATGAATTTATCATAAAACTAAAGGCAGATAAAGTAATATTATATAAAAAGGACCTTCAGTTTATGCATATTTGTCTTATTTTAACATTTATATATTTAAATATTTTCAAATTTTCAAATCATCACAACGGGGTGGTGGCGCAGTTGGCTAGTGCATAGGTCTCATAGCTAGATGAGTTATCCTGAGGTCGAGAGTTCGAGCATCTCTCACCCCACTTAACCTCTTGGTGATGAGGAATATGCGCATCAGTGATAATCAGGGTTCATCACGGCCATCTGATAATTAGATGACTAAAAGTGCTTTTGAGCCAAGATATTTTTTTCTTCCTATTTTCACTCAACAAATCAACCCTTTTAATTAAGTTTTATCTCAGTAAGGTTCCATTTGGCTCCTGTTTAAATAATATTTGAAAAATAAAAAAAATATTACTCTTTCAATTCCTTGCTTCTTTCATTCTCATGTATTTGCAATCAGACGGCATAAAATATTTGAAACATAGAGAAATACTCCATTGCATTAGATTTTGAATTGTATATTTATTGTTTCATATAAAATTTAAAACATTTTCAAGGAACAAATTAACATAGTATTTTAAAAATTTATTAAATTGCTACTGAATTTATCATAAAACTAAAGGCAGATAAAATAAAATTATATAAAAAGGTCCTTCAGTTTATGTATACTTGTGTAATTTTAACATTTATACATTTAAATATTTTAGAAATTTCAAGTCATCAGAACGGGGTGGTGGCGCAGTTGGCTAGCGCGTAGGTCTCATAGCTAGATGTGTTATCCTGAGGTCGAGAGTTCAAGCCTCTCTCCAAGATGTTTTTTTTCTTCCTGTTTTCACTCAACAAATCAACCCTTTTAATCATGTTTTATCTCAGTAAGGTTCCATTTGGGCCCTGTTTAAATAATATTTGAAAAATAAAAAAATATTACTCTTTCAATTTATTGCTTCTTTCATTCTCATATATTTGCAATCTTACGGCATAAAATATTGGAAAAATAAAGAAATACTCCATTGCTTTAGATTTTTAATTGTATATTTATTGTTTCATATAAAATTTAAAACATTTTCCAGGAACAAATTAAAATAGTATTGTAAAAATTTATTAAATTGCTACTGAATTTATCATAAAACTAAAGGCAGATAAAATAGTGGGACTAGGCACACCTAGTGGGACTAGGTGAAGTGGAAAAGACCTAGTGGGACTAGACATACCTAGTGGGACTAGGTGAAATCCTGGTGAGTGAAGCCAAGTCCTAGCTTGGGATGCTAGGTTGGATGAAACCCTAACTTGGGAAGCCAGGTCCTAGCATGGGAAGCTAGGTTGGATGAAATCCTGGTGAGTGAAGCCAGGTTGGATGAAATCATGGTAAGTGAAGCCAGGTCCTAGCTTAGGAAGTTAGGTTGAATGAAGTCCCGGTCAGTGAAACTGAACATGAAGTCTTGGTCCGGGGGATTGAGCACGAGTCAGAGAAGGTTGGGAGCCCGTTCTCTTGACTTAGGGTTGGATTGGAAGCCTCTGGATCGGTCTGGTGATCGATTATGGAGATTGGCAAGAACTCCTGGTGTGGATCGGTCCGGTGACCGATCCATTGAAGGCTGATCAGTCTGGTGACCGATCAGGGAGAGAACAGAGAACTCTTGGTTGGCTTCTGCTTGGCTCCTGATCGGTCTGGTGACCGATCAGGGAGACCTCCTGATCATTCTGGTGAACGATCAAACATCGCGAGTTCCTCATTATCATCGATCAGGCTGGAGCATGATCGATCAGGGAGTGCCCTGATCGGTCCCCAGACCGATCAGGCCACAACCTGATCGGTCCGGTGACTGATCAGTAGGTTTGGGCTGCGAAGCTGGAAAAACACTCAGCAAAGGGGTGGATCGGTCTGGTGACCGATCCACGACCTGGAATCGATCTGGTGATCGATCACGAGAAGTCGCGATTTCAGGTTTCTCACTGGGGACCGATCAGGCTGGAGCCTGATCGGTCTGGGCCTATCCTGATCGGTCTGGTGACCGATCAATAGCTGACTTTAATTCAAATATGCTGTCAGAAGTTTCTGATCGCGTCTGTTTTCTCGTCTGATACACTGATACACTGCTGATATGGTTTGATATTCATTTGCTAAGGGACTACTAAGTGTGCAAGTGATACAGGAGGATTCAAACACTCAAGGAGAGTCAATGGGAGACTTTCCATTGAGCATGTTTGTACGTATTCTGTTCTCAGGTTTCAACGGCTTCTGAGGCACAGCTGGTGACTGTCGGAGGCTCAGCTGGAGAGGATCTTCAGTGGACTGAGTGCTCAAGGAGGTCAGAGGGTTCAGGCTGTGCTCAGTGGATGCCGGCGAAGCTTGGCGACGAGGAGAGGAAGCATAAGACAAAGCTGGAAGCAGAGGAGCGGGAGAAGCGAACAGACAGAAACTTGAGAAGTTTGGCTGGGCTGTGTCGAGTGCTCTCTATTGCTTTGTGCTTAAGTGTTCTTACTACATTCTTGTGAGGTTCTCTTCTCGAGTGTCTCGTGAGCTTAACTTGTATCAATCTGTGAGACAACTTGTGGAGAGGTTTCTCCACCGAGAAGGAGGCTTCAGTTTATCCGGTGTTCACCGGGGCTTGATCTGCCGACGATCAAGGGACCGCCCACCTCATGGGCAGGCCAAGGAGTAGGGGTAAGTTATCCCCGAACTTTGTAAATCCTCTTTGTTAGCGTCTTGAGCTTGTGCTTAGTTTAGGGTTTTAGTTTCTGCAACTTTGTTTCTCTGTTTTGTATTGCTTTCGCTGTTGTTGCTAACCCATGAAGTGCAGAACCTTTTTGAAGAGCGAAAAATTTGTGTCTGCCTACATTCACCCCCCCCCCCCCCCCTCTCTAGCCATCCAAGCACCAACATCATAGCTAGATGAGTTATCCTGAGGTCGAGAGTTGAGCTCTCTCACCCATTGACTCTTGGTGATGAGGAATAATGCGCATCAGTGATGTTCAGGTTCATCACTACCATCTGATTATTAATGACTAAAAGTGCTTTGAGCCAAGATTTTTTTTTCTTCCTGTTTTACTCAACAAATCAACCCTTTTAATCAGTTTTATCTCAGTAAGGTTCCATTGGCCCCTTTTAAATAATATTTGAAAAATAAAAAAATATTACTCTTTCTATTCCTTGCTTCTTTCATTCTCATGTATTTGCAATCTTACGAATAAAATATTTGAAAAATAAAGAATACTCCATTGCTTAATTTTGAATTGTTATTTATTTTCATATAAAATTTAAAACATTTTCTGAACAAATTAACATAGTATTGTAAAAATTTATTAAATTGCTACTGAATTTATCATAAAACTAAAGGCAGATAAAATAAAATTATAAAAAAGGTCCTTCATTTATGTATATTTGTCTTATTTTAACATTTATATATTTAAATATTTTAGCACGGGTGGTGGCAGTTGGCTAGCGCTAGGTCTATAGCTAATGAGTTATCTGAGGTCAGGTTGAGCCTCTCTCACCCCATTGACCTCTTGGTGATGAGGAATAATGCGCATCAGTGATGTTCAGTGTTCATCATTACCATCTGATTATTAGATGACTAAAAGTGCTTCTGAGCCAAGATATTTTTTTTCTTCCTGTCTTCACTCAACAAATCAACCCTTTTAATCAGGTTTTATCTCAGTAAGGTTCCATTGGCCCCTGTTTAAATAATATTTGAAAAATAAATAAAATATTACTCTTTCTATTCCTTGCGTCTTTCATTCTCATGTATTTGCAATCTTACGATATAAAATATTTGAAAAATAAAGAAATACTCCATTGCATTATATTTTGAATTGTATATTTATTGTTTCATATAAAATTTAAAACATTTTCCTTGAACAAATTAACATAGTATTGTAAAAATTTATTAAATTGCTACTGAATTTATCATAAAACTAAAGGCAGATAAAATAAAATTATATAAAAAGGTCCTTCAATTTATGTATATTTGTCTTATTTTAACATTTATATATTTAAATATTTTAGCAACGGGGTGGTGGCATAGTTGGCTAGCGCATAGGTCTTATAGCTAGATGAGTTATCTTGAGGTCGAGAGTTCGAGCCTCTCTCACCCCACTTTACCTCTTGGTGATGAGGAATAATGCGCATCAGTGATGTTCAGGGTTCATCACGACCATCTGATTATCAGATGACTAAAAGTGCTTCTGAGCAAAGATAGTTTTTTTTCTTCCTGTTTTCACTCAACAAATCAACCCTTTTAATCAGGTTTTATCTCAGTAAGGTTCCATTTGGGCCATGTTTAAATAATATTTGAAAAATAAAAAAAATATTACTCTTTCAATTTCTTGCTTCTTTCATTCTCATATATTTGCAATCTTACGGCATAAAATATTTGAAAAATAAAGAAATACTCCATTGCTTTAGATTTTGAATTGTATATTTATTGTTTCATATAAAATTTAAAACATTTTCCAGGAACAAATTAACATAGTATTGTAAAAATTTATTAAATTGCTACTGAATTTATCATAAAACTAAAGGCAGATAAAATAAAATTATATAAAAAGGTCCTTCAGTTTATGTATATTTGTCTTATTTTAACATTTATATATTTAAATATTTTAGAAATTTCAAGTCATCACAACGGGGTGGTGGCGCAGTTGGCTAGCGCGTAGGTCTCATAGCTAGATGAGTTATCCTGAGGTCGAGAGTTCGAGCCTCTCTCACCCCACTTGACCTCTTGGTGATGAGGATAATGCGCATCAGTGATGTTCAGGGTTCATCACGACCATCTCATTATCAGATGACTAAAAGTGCTTCTGAGCCCAGATAGTTTTTTTTTGTTCCTGTTTTCACTCAACAAATCAACCCTTTTAATCAGGTTTTATCTCAATAAGATTCCATTTAGGCCCTATTTAAATAATATTTGAAAAATATAAAAAATATTAGTCTTTCAATTCCTTGGTTATTTCATTCTCATGTATTTGCAATCTTACCACATAAAATATTTGAAAAATAAAGATATACTCCATTGCTTTAGATTTTGAATTGTATATTTTTGTTTCATATAAAATTTAAAACATTTTCCAAGAACAAATTAACATAGTATTGTAAAAATTTATTAAATTGCTACTGAATTTATCATAAAACTAAAGTAAAATTATATAAAAAGATCCTTCAGTTTATGCATATTTGTCTTATTTTAACATTTATATATTTAAATATTTTAAAATTTTCAAATCACCACAACGGGGTTGTGGCGCAGTTGGCTAGTGCGTAGGTCTCATAGCTAGATGAGTTATCCTGAGGTCGAGAGTTCGAGCCCCTCTCACCCCACTTGACCTATTGGTGATTAGGAATAATGCACATCAGTGATGTTCAGGGTTCATCACGACCGTCTGTTTATCCGATGACTAAAAGTGCTTCTGAGCCAAGATGTTAAGTTTCCATTTGGTCACTTTTTAAATAATATTTGAAAAATAAAAAAAATATTACTCTTTCAATTCGAATAATTTATTTGAAAATGTTTCATTACTTCCAATAATAAACAATCATTTTAAAAACAATAGAGCTCTGTCTTTCCCAGTTCTTTCCTTTAAAATGGTCCAAATGATGGTAAAATTAAGCATGGTCTGCATTTTCCTTTATACTCGCGGCATAAAATGATTTACAACTCGAATCGCGCTCTCGCCGCTCTTTAAAATTCTAAATCTAGACTTCGAAGCCAAATCGAGATCATCCAAATTATATACTCATTGATTGATTGATTTATTGTTTTTTTTATTTACAGAAACGGGATAAGGAAGGATTTGAATGCAATCTTACGGCGATGGCTTGTACAACGACTTTAAAAGCATTCCTTGCTTCTTTCGTTCTCATGTGTTTGTGGAAATCCAGCTTTGAGCAAGAAATCTTTAACCCATTGGATTACGAGGCAGAAGGAGACGGTGTGACCGACGATAGTCAGGTATATATATACAATTTGTTTGATTCAGAAATCTCTAATTTAGATATGTTTCGTTAATTCATCGTATTTGATTCAATGATCTTCCGTTGATCAGGCGTTAGTAGACGCATGGGACTCAGCGTGCGAGCACCATGCGCCGGCGATCTTCCTCATCCCGGAGAACGCCACCTTCTTGTCCGGTCCGGCGAGCTTCGAAGGCCCCTGCCGCGTCACTCCCACGGTCCAAATCCGCGGCACGTTGAAGGCCGTCGATTCCATCAGCGCCTTCCACGACCCCGGCTGGATTGAGTTCAAGCACCTCGACGACCTCCACATCGACGGCGGCGGCACCTTCGACGGCCAGGGTGCCGGCTCTTGGTCCCACGCCTGCTCGTACTGCAAAAAACTCCCCATTGTAATTAATTAATTAATCAATCAATTCTGAAATAATATATTATATATATATATATATATATAATATAATATATATAATATATTATAATATATATATATATATATATATATCCAATTAAGTCTCCTTTTTTCATATTTTATATATTTGCACGCAGTCACTGAGGCTTCTGAAGGTGAGCAATACGACGGTAAGCAACTTGACGTTCGTCGACAGCAAAGGGTTCCATATCGGCGTCCAGATGAGCTCCTCCGTCAACGTAACCCACCTCAACATAACCGCTCCCGGCGACAGCCCCAACACCGACGGCATCCACATAAGCGAGTCCACCGACGTCCATGTCTCCGACCTCCAGATCAGCACCGGCGACGACTGCATATCGATCGGTCAAGGCACCACCGACGTCAACATAGAGAATATCATCTGCGGCCCCGGCCATGGAATTAGGTAGGTGTCTAATTAGTCCTTCTCGTTCACACAAATATAGGTATGTATATAGAATTGCATGATCGATATTGTATATTTATGCGACAGTATTGGAAGCCTGGGGAAGTACGAAAACGAATCGGATGTTTCCGGCGTGCACGTGCGCAATTGCTTCATTTCGGACACGACGAACGGCGTGAGGATCAAGACTTGGCCGGGCTCCCCTCCCAGCCAAGCATTCAACTTCACGTTCCAGGACATCGTCATGGACAACGTCTCCAACCCCATCATCATCGATCAACAATACTGTCCGGATGCTAAATGCGTTGCACCTGTACGAACTAGCTAGCTAGCTAAACCCGATCGATCAACTAATTAACCAACAAAATAAATTAATTAATCTTGGTGCGAACTGATGCCTCGTTCTCTGGTTGAAATTTGCAGCCATCTCAAGTGAAGATCAGCAACGTGACGTACAACAGAATAAGGGGGACTTCGAACGAGCAGGTGGCAGTGTCGCTACTTTGCAGCCAAAGCGTGCCTTGTGAGAACGTGATTCTGCAGGACATCAACCTGACCATGGCAAGCAATATCACGTTCAATGCCACCTTGTCGACTTGCTCCAATGTAAATGGTTCTGCAGTAGGAACTCAGAATCCCGATCCCTGTCTTACAAAGGTCGACTAGGATCTCGATCGATTAATGTGTTTAATTTTCAATGGATGACTTCCATTATATTTAGTGAAGTGCAACTAAACGCTTACAAGGAAACGGATAGAATTCTTTTACTTTCATCTAGGATCGAATTACAGATCATATCATTGATTTATAGCGTTTAGACGAAACGAAGCTTCATCTAAGATCGAATTTCTATGCAAGATTTGCCTGCGTACGAGTTCATATAGGCATATATATCGACTTGGCCTTTTAGGCGAAGCTTCTTAAGCATTTGCAATTCAAATGAAGAGTAAAATATATGAATTTCATGGTTCACCTGTCACGTCCGCTGCCGGAGTCGATTTTGTCAGCGATGGGATTCTTCTTCAATTCTCCTCTTCATCTGCGCCTCCTCCGGTCTGTTGCTCAACTCCCCTAACGCCCTCTTCTTCCCGCCCCGCAAGTTCGTTCCTTTCCCTTCTCTACCTCCGTGGCTCTCACCTCCTCTCTAATCTGACGCAGTAGAATGGCCGATGGACGAAGGATATAGCACCGGTTGGAAGATCTTGATCGCAGTGAGAAAGATCCTAGCTGCTGCAACATATTTTATGGAAATTTTCTTTTAAATGAGGTACGAGCCCCGGGACGCTGGACTTCTAGATAGCCCATCGTGAGAGCTTTCCGATTTATCTTGATGATCGTGGGAAACTTCTGTGGGGCCGGACCGGTCACCCTAGATTCATCTGAACAATTTTTTTTTTTTGATCGAAGTGAGAACAACTCGCACCAGTTGGGATTCTCGATGTTAGGACCCCAAGGATATATATATCACCACAATAACATGATATTGTTACATTGAGCTAAGCCCTCATGACTTTGCTCTTAGCTCTACCCAAAGAGTCTTGTGTCAATGAAAATACTTTCTAAACCCATGATCTTTTCCCGCAAGCATCCGGTTACTCTTTACCTGTTTCGAGCCTTCCTGTAAGTATCCAATCACTCTTTTGATCTATTCCGGGCCACTCTGTGAGTATTCGATCATACTTGACCTACTCCGAACCTCCTCACAACTCCCCTCTCATATGGCACATGGTCTGGACCATGACTCTGATACCACTGTTAAGACCACAAGGATATACATATCTCCACAGTGGCATGATCACTACAAAAATAATAGCTAATAGCGACGGACTTTTTTAATAGTCCGTCGCTATTGGCGACAGATATATAGTATCCGCCGCTAGAATTGTGCGCCAAGTCAAACCCCTAAATATAGCGACGGACATTGTCAAAGTCCGTCGCTAGATTTAAGCGGCGGGTCAAATCCCTCAATATAGCGACGGAATTGGTCAAAGCCGTCGCTAATATGCGATGGACAAGTTAATCCGTCGCAATAATAGTTAAAAAAAAGCGACGACCCCCTTCCCCGCGGCCACGCGATCCGGTGAACCCTAGCTCTCCCCTCTCCGACGCGCTCTCGGCGATTCTCCTCCGACGAACCCTCCTCCGATCCCAGGTACGCGAGCAAAGCCACATTTCCCATATTTCCGTCGTTGGTTTGTGCTTCCGCGGCGGCGTCGTCTTCATCGGGCAGCCACGGCTTGGCATGGCGCGCGCGGCCTCGCGCGGGCAGCCGCGACCTCCCGCGGCCCCTCGCGGGCAAGCGCGGCCGGTTGCGGCAGGTCGAGCCAGCGCAGCCGCTCGCGGTCTGCTGCGGTGGCGCGCCACCTGCTGCGGCCGGTCGACGGCTGCTGCGGCCGGCGACCCTGCTGCGGCCGACGACCCCTGCTGCGGCGGCGACCCCTACTGTGGCCGATGGTGTAATTAACTAATTAACTGTCGACCTCAAGTTAATTAATTAATTTATTTATCATTTAATTAATTTAGTTAATAATTTTCTTTGTTAAATCATTAATTGTGTAATTAATTGATCAATTGTTTGATTAATTTTAGATTAATTGTTTGAGTAATTAGATTTTAAAGATGATTAATTGTTTAATTAATTTGATAAATTGATTCATTAATTAGATCTTGTTTGATTAATATTAGATTAATTGTTTGAATAATTAGATTAATTTGTTGATTAATTATTTGATTAATTAGATTAATTGATTCATTAATTAGATAATGTTTGATTAGTTAGATTAATTTCTTAGTATAGCATCAATATCAAATTTTAATATGGATCATAATATGTGTGGTTTGATTAAATTATCTTATCTGAATTCAGATACAATGTATCCGAACAAGGCATGGATGTATAATAAGTTAGATAATAGATTTATCCGTGAGGAATTTTTTGCTGGAGTGGAAGAATTTGTTAACTTTGCAAAGTGTCATCCTGAGTGTTTGAATGACACAAAGTTGAAGTGTCCATGTAATCAACACAAATGTAGAAATACAGCTTTCCGTGATGAAGATACAGTGAAAACTCATATCGCCAAGTATGGGTTTGTTCCAGATTATTACAACTGGTACTGTCATGGAGAGCCGTATGTGTTGGTGCCCCGGTTGGTTTTGATGTAATCAACCAAGTTAGGTTAGGTCCTGTTGGCTTTAATCCCTCTGCTAAGTGTGCAGGAGCTTAGGTACGGAGGAAGTCGAGCGTAAGACGTAGCGGACGAGAAGGATTGTGCGGGGAAGTGAGCCGACGGGCTCAATACAATCCGAGGGACGCGGAAGCTGCGAAAGAGTACACCGGTGGAGCGAGAAGGACGTGCGCGGTGTCCGAGGGACGAGAAGTCGGGAGGAAGGACGCTCGAGGGGCGAAAGGCCGGAGTCGGGTTCGGGTGAGCCTAACTTCTGTTGGCCGGAAATCACCCAGAAGACGAAGAACTAAAAGACTGGTTAGTTTGACCATGTCAAACTGGGCACTCGAAAAACAAAACTGGGAACTCGAAAAACAAAGGACTTACTTGCTGGT
The DNA here is from genome assembly GCA_024364735.1 of Boesenbergia rotunda. Lineage (NCBI taxonomy): Eukaryota > Viridiplantae > Streptophyta > Magnoliopsida > Zingiberales > Zingiberaceae > Boesenbergia > Boesenbergia rotunda. The sequence continues at coordinate 103,807 of JAGFNQ010003479.1, forward strand.
AAGAAGAATAGAACCCACAACCTCAAAGTTACACATTGAGGTGCTTACCACTTTTGATAGCAAGTAATGAAAACAAAATGTTGTCGATATTACTACTTAGAGATTACAACAGCGACATGGAGATTCCAACAGCCATCTCGAGCCATCTCGAGGAAAGATAAAGTTTTAATTAAACTTTATTTTTTAAAGGATAATGTTACATTATCCTTTAATCAAATCCAATGGATGCAGTTTAATCCCATCCAAGATCAACCATCCGGATTACATCCATGGATCAACAGCCAAGAGAAAAGTCATCAACAATCAACAATCCAGATTTATTCTCTAAGGCTATAAATAGACTTAGAGGTTTTGCTTTAGATTTCAATCATTCAATTCATTCTTGTAATTCTCTCTAAAGTCTAGCGTGCTTTTGTTGTAAGACTTCTCCGCCACAAGGAGATTTTAATTGAGCGTCCACTGCCTTGGAAGCAACGTTCTTAGTTGCGACCAAGTTTTTTTTAAAACAAGTTTCCACCACTTTTCATTTATTAGCCATCTATTCACCCCCTCTAGCCGGACTAACCCGATCCAACAAGTGGTATCAGAGCGAGGCCGTCACAGAAGGACTAACCGCCAATTGCAGTAAATTTTAAGATGGTTGGACCAGCGATATACCCGCTTAAGTTTGAGGGGGAGTTCGCGGCATGGAAACGGAAGATGCAGGTATTTTTTACTACGGATTATGAATTATTAATTATTATGAAAAATGGCTATGCAGCTCCCAAAGACAATGAAGGAAAGATCAAGGATCCTGATTCTTGGAACAAGAAGGAACAAGTTGATGCTGTAGCAAACGGAAAGGCAGAATTTCATCTGCTAACCGTCCTCCCAGAGCAAGATGTGAACTGGATCGGTAAGTACGAATCGGCGAAGGAACTTTGGGAAAAGTTCTTAGAACTGCACGAAGGAACCTCGGAAGCAAAACTTGGGCGACGAGATGTTCTTCGAAGCCGACTGACCAATCTACGGATGGAAGACGGAGAATCTGTTGCTAGATTACATGCAAAGGTAAAAGAACTAATCACAAGCCTCGAAAATCTCGGAGAAAAGGTAACTAACTGCGATGCTCAAAGGTACGCTCTAAACGCGTTTCGAGAACCCTGGAATGGACCTCGGTAATCGATGCGTATTATATTTCAAAAGATCTAGAAATAAGTACTTTAGAACAGTTATTTTTTACTTTGGAACTTCACGAATCTTGCTTTGTAGAAAAGAACAAGAAAGCTGACAACATTGCGCTAAACACAAGGAAGATCCAACTTGACGAAGAATCTTCAGCGGATGATGAAGAAACATCACTAGCGGTAAGAAAATTATGTAAATTCATTAATACTAACCGCTCAAAAAGGGTGCAGAGAAAGAAAAAACGAACGGTCCGATGCTACAACTGCAATGAGGAGGGACACCTGAAAGATCAGTGCCCTAAACTCAAGAACCAGCCAAAGAAGAAAAAGGCACTAAAAGCCACCTGGGATGAGACCTCGTCAAATGAATCGGAAGCCGAAGAGTTCGTCGGACTTGCATTGATGGCAAGCCACCAGGACGAAGATGAAGAAAGCACCTCGGGAGAAAGCAGCAATGAAGAGAAAGATCCTAACTTCGAAACTGACTCGGTAAGTGAGGTATGTCTACTTCCACCTGCTCGAATCTACTCGGTAATAAAATCCATGCTTAAGTCGATGAATAAATTGGAGATAGAAAACTCTGAGTTAAAAGAAAGATTTGGCACTATATGCTCATCTGTTCTATCCGACCAACTAAAAACAGAAAATGAAAATTTGAAGAATCTAGTGGAGAAATTAGAAAATGATATTGCATGTTTAAGAATTAAAAAGAATTTTTATCCTGAAAATCTGAATTTGTATGTTAAAAATCATAAGGGCCATCTTAGAAAAATTCCTAGAAATTATATTCCTCCAAAGTTTTTGATTAACTCCGTAGATGAAAATTTATTTTGGGTACCAAAATCAATATTGAATTAATTTTCTGGTATTTATGAAAAACAAAATTGACTAATATTTTTTTCTCTTTATGTCCTTTATCATTTGTTGTATTATAAAATGTTTTTAAGAGATTATTTCGATCTGAGTTTACTAGAGAAAATTAATTTTATTTTTTCCCTTCCCTATTTTTTTGTCCCATTTTTGCTGTGATCAAAGGGGGAGAGTAGTTCAGGGGAGGTTATGTACATGATTGCAAAATTTTGTATGCTTAATTCTGTTACAATACTATTATTGTTTGTTGTTTATTCCTAACTAAACTTGGGTTGATGCACATCAAAAAGGGGGAGATTGTTGGTGCCCCGGTTGGTTTTGATGTAATCAACCAAGTTAGTTAGGTCCTGTTGGCTTTAATCTCTCTGCTAAGTGTGCAGGAGCTTAGGTACGGAGGAAGTCGAGCGTAAGACGTAGCGGACAAGAAGGATTGTGCGGGGAAGTGAGCCGACGGGCTCGGTACAATCCGAGGGACGCGGAAGCTGCGGAAGAGTACACCGGTGGAGCGAGAAGGACGTGTGCGGTGTCCAAGGGACGTGAAGCCGGGAGGAAGGACGCTCGAGGGGCGAAAGGCCGGAGTCGGGTTCGGGTGAGCCTAACTTCAGTTGGTAGGAAATCACCCAGAAGACGAAGAACTAAAAGACTGGTTAGTTTGACCATGTCAAACTAGGCACTCGAAAAACAAAACTGGGCACTCGAAAAACAAAGGATTTATTTGCTCAAAAAATGAAGGACTTACTTGCTGGTAAGAAGAATAGAACCCACGACCTCAAAGTTACATATTGAGGTGCTTACCACTTCGGATAGCAAGTAATGAAAACAAAATGTTGCCGATATTACTACTTAGAGATTACAACAGCGACATGGAGATTCCAACAGCCATCTCGAGCCATCTCGATGAAAGATAAAGTTTTAATTAAACTTTATTTTTTAAAGGATAATGTTACATTATCCTTTAATCAAATCCAATGGATGCAGTTTAATCCCATCCAAGATCAACCATTTAGATTACATCCATGGATCAACGACCAAGAGAAAAGTCATCAATAATCAACAATCCAGATTTATTCTCTTAGGCTATAAATAGACTTAGAGGTTTTGCTTTAGATTTCAATCATTCAATTCATTCTTGTAATTCTCTCTAAAGTCTAGCGTGCTTTTGTTGTAAGACTTCTCCGCCACAAGGAGATTTTAATTGAGCGTCCACTGCCTTGGAAGCAACGTTCTTAGTTACGACCACTACAAAAAAACAATGATTCTGGGACGAATTTTGGGACGAATTTTAAAAAAAAATTCGTCCCAGAAAATTTAGGGACGAATTTGGCGACAAAAAACTTTTTCGTTGCAGATTTGCCGTCGCCAAATTCTGGGACAAAAATCTAGATTCGTCCCTGAATTTGGCGACGAAAATAATTTTTCGTCCCCAAATTCGTTGCCAAAATTGCAACGAAAATAAAATTCGTCCCAAAATTCATCTCAAAATTCGTCCCAAATTTCGTTGCCAAATTGCAACGAAAACAAATTCGTCCCAAAATTCGGTACCCACAAATATAAACTTTGCGACGAACCTGTTTCGTTGCAAAATCTGGGACGAAAAAATATATTCGTCCCTGATTCTGGGACGAATCATCAAATTCGTCCCTGATTCTGGGACGAATCATCAAATTCGTCCCAGAATCTGGGACGAATATGAATATTCATCCCAGATTCTGGGACGAATATAGATTCGTCCCAGATTCTGGGACGAATATAGATTCGTCCCAAAAATATAATTTAAATAATTTTGTAAAACATCATTTTTCTAACTCCGATTCTGCGACGAATCAGGGATTCGTCCCTGATTTTGGGACGAATTTATTGATTCGTCCCTGAATCTGGGACGAATTCTCAGATTCGTCCCTGAATCTGGGACGAATTCTCTGATTCGTCCCTGAATCTGGGACGAATCCAAAATTTCGTCCCTGATTTTGGGACGAATCCAAAAATTCGTCCCTGATTTAGAGACGATTCCAAAATTCTTCCCTAATTCATGGACACTAATTTTGGGACGAAATCAATAAATTTATCCCCAAAACTGAGAGACCGTGATAAATTGGGGATGAAATTTTTTCTTTACAAAATTCATCCCAAATTTTAAAATTTTTTCGAATGCAATAAATATTATCAATTTAACTACGTTCAATATATCCATACAGATATAAAATAGTACAAAACAATACACATCATCATCTCCATACAAATATAAAACATCAAAATATCCATACAGATAAAAAGCATCGAAACGAAACATACCGTCATATCCATATGATACAGATAACATCCAAATATAGTACAAGATAACTGATCACATACAATCCATAGGAATCCATAAAGTCATACAAAAAACTACAAAAACATCAAGATATTGACTTCTTCCATTGGCAATCTTCCTTCTTTCAATTTCTTCTTTTCCTACATAAACAAAAAAAATGTGCTTTTTTATTCAGGAATTGTGTTAAATGAAACAGAACTACATTAACACGCTTAAATAGCAAATCATTCAAAACCCATAGAATGTTTAGACAGCAACAACATAAAGTTCTGAACATATTGTTTTAAAGTTATTAAGGAAAAGAGTGAGGCAATAAAGCACATCATATTTGAAGAATTGATATATTGCATGTTTACATATATTAAACGTGTGCACATCCTATTTGAAATATTGCATCATGTGAAAAGGGCATTTACATTGAGTTACACATGACATAATATTTAATAAATCATGTGAAAAGCCAGGAGCTTGTCCGGCAATTCATATGACAAGAAAATGGGTATCGCAAAGTTACACATGACAAGAAAATGGGTTTGCAATTAACTATCCAGCAAGTTCCTTCTTCACTAAAGTTTGCTTCTTGATTTTCCAGGTTTACGATGAAGATAATCTTCAACGAGACAAGAAAATGGGTATCGCAAAGTTAGGCTTGCAAGAATTGGAACCTAATGTCACAAAAGAAATTGAACTAAACTTGCTTGCATCACTAGATACACTAAAGGGCATCACTAGATCACAGAAAATGTAACAGCAAAGCCTCACTGCTGTTAATTTTCTTTGCCTACTGCCGAGGTCCTAGGTAGTGGGTTGATCACCTGCTCCTTGGAATTTCCTATTAATACCTCGGTAGAATATCAAAGGAATTCATTTCAAAGTGAAACACTCAAATTAGAACATACATACGGCTCAATTTTGGTGAACTATGTTATCAAAATGGTGAGTTTAATCTATTGGGTTTTGTTATATCCAAACCAAATTAGGCTTGAGAAGGTCACATCTGAATTGATTTCAAGGGAATAAATTACAAACAGGATATTATATATCGTTTTCAGTATATTCTAAAGTGGAACTTGGAAGTTCTAAATCAAGGGAATACTTGTAACCGCAGGGTCAGATATATACTAATGCAGCACTGACTATACAACTTGCTTAAATTTGAAAGGGACCATCAACTTCTACTTAATTAATATAATAAAAAATCAAAATATACAAAGATGATCTCCACGTCAAAAGCTCGAGTAATGGAACACACAGATAATTGCCATCTCAATTTTCTCCCATTAATTACCTGCAGGCCACTGCTCTTTCTAATGGGATTCGGATTGGACTGGGTGTTCTAAGCCCACACACACAAACAAGTCAATTAGAGAGGGTCCCTTGAATAGTTGGAAGAAGGTAATCATTCCAACTAAAAATCAGATGTAATTATGAGCCTAAGAAGGTAATCATTCCATAAAGGCATTCTACTTGATAGTTGGAAGAAATACTTGGAAAATCACTAGAAAACAAGACAAAGTCATATAAGACAACTATAGAGAGAGATGTGTATAGATATGATACAACGAATTGATCTCTATACTAGCTTGTTTCATATAGACAAAATTCAAGAAACTCACCTGACCATAGTTACCAAATATTTCAACAAGCTTCTCTTCAGTGACCTGAAATACATTTGCCAAAATTAACATTAACATAATTAGCACCGGATACAAATAACAAAATAATGATATTAATAAAACATACAATAACAAAAATTACACAAACAAATATTAATATTCAAAAATAGTACCATGATCGACATCATCGTCGCCACCATCATCACCATGAACCCCGACGGTTAGGTAAATTCTTTGTATACATCCACATTCTTTCATTCTGCATTTTCTCTGTTTCAAATTTATAATAACATGAATACCTAATACTAAAAAAACTATTTATAAAACTAACGATTAATTATAATAAGCAGCAAGTAAAAGAACTATCATATTTCTTCAAATATGATTAAATAATTCTTCAATAGTTCTTCAAATATGATAACATCTGCTTGACATAATTGCAATATCAGACAAAAAACGGGGAGTTAATAAAAGAACGACACTATCATGTTCTTCTAAAGGAAGATAATAAAGGAAGTTAATAATCAATATCTTTATTTTGTGATCATATTATTCTGCTTGAAAATTCAGAATATAGGTATATATATTATTTATTCTAAAAGCCTTCCATACTATATGGATTAGAAATAGTAACTTTTCCAAAATATCACCATATCTCTTAAATGGTAGGACATTTGATCAATTAAATTCACTAAACCCAGAATAAATGAGAAATCACACTTGAATAGATTGTTTGCTAGTTTGAAGCTAAATATAGCAAACAATCTGATGGTAAAAATAAATAGTGTGTTTAGTAGTAATTGGAACACCAAAAATAAATTAACTAGAAATAATCAAATGACTAGTCACAGCTCTGGAAGTAATAACACTTAGCCTTAATTGAAGTTTAAGGAACTTGAAAAGAGAGACATATATGTAGTTTGACATAGGCACAGTAAGAAAAAAAATAGCTAATTAACTAGTATAAGTCAATTTGGAGGTGATCTCAGTTCTTTGTAATGGTATGCATGATAATAGCATTAGAAGGGATAGAACTGGAATCGTACAATAAGGTTGAGTGCTAATGAACTCGAACCAGAAGGAAAAGCACTCTTTCCGTCTCCTGAGCAAGGTACCTGACCACAAAACAAGGAGGAGACTCAAATGGAAGCTACTCCACGCAGCCAGCGCCCCTCGGCCCTCTGCCTATTTACTAAATGAACCAGAATAAAGTGTGCTCATCTTCCAAGTTTAGCCTAAACAAGATCTATTGTGAAGTCTGAGAAACTACAGCAATTTGGCAATGGGAAAGAATTAGATTCATACACAAACCTAATCTAATTATAATTCAATCTGTGAACTTGATAGTCAAAGAATGCTTTTGATGACAAATAACTGCCAGTATTTGATGTAACAAAGGCAGATCAAAAATAAGATTTGTATAAGTTGTCTTTGTAACTCTTATTCAAGGATTTTCACACAGTTGTTTATTTTCAACATAAACTCCTTAAATAATCCTCTATTGCACGCAACTGACTGCAACATCAATTGCCACCAACCTGAAAAAATGAGCCCCAACAATTCGATCTTGAGAATGAGTCTTGGCACCAACAATATTGAGATCAATGGTGGATGTGTTTGTTGCCAAAATGCAATGTGGCGGACAAGCCCTTTCAATATCAGCAAATATTGACTGTTTAAGTGCAACCTTTTCAATAACAGCCTATAAAATCAATGAAGATAACATTGTAAAATAAGAAAATTAAATCTAAATTTTTTTAAGATGTAACTATTAAGCGGCAATAATGGTGGTGGTGATGGGATGTGATCAAAATCATTGGTTAATTATGATACCGGAATTAACTAATAGTACAAGGAGTTCAATTATTTAAAACCTCAAGACAAGCTTAAATGTGATGTGTTATTATGATCTGCAGTACTATCTTGAGAATTCAACAGGTAAATATTTTAGGATTATAATAGTGATGAAGGTCACAGTGCTTGTTTCTCCCAACAAAGGAGATTCGACGAGTGGCTAGGGCACAATTTTTTCATTTTATTATATAGCGAAAAGAAGGTCAGAAGTTTCTTTAAGTTTAGATGATTGCTAAAGAGAGGATTTTTTGCAGAGGCGAGACATACAGTGGAATTTGGTTGCAACTGTCTCATATGCAATCATGAGGGCAGGATTGGAAGACAGCAGATACAAATATTTAGCATTTGAAGATATATGGGACACATTTGCGGTTCAGATGACAAAGCTTTAATTGTTACAGGAGTTATATGAGATGGAATGCACTACAAGAAGAGTATTTATTGTGAGGAAGAGAAAAGTTGACTTTCTGAGGATGCAAATGGCCACAAGACAAAATAATCACGCGTTTTTTCTACATCTCACTTTGTTGCAAATAATGTGAGTGAAGCTTCAGCGGCTCGAGGGCGACGCAGCCAGCGCCCCTCGGCCCGCTGCCGCCGCCCTCCAGAGGCAAGCGGCCAGCGGCTCTGGGACGACGCCGGCGATGCCAGCGGGTCGAGGACGACGCAGCCAGCGCCCCGCTGCCGCCGCCCGCCGGAGGTGTAAAAGTGAGAAAAGAAACGAGAGAGGGAGAGTTCGTACCTGCTGTGTCGCTGCTCCAAATACGCGCGCGCCCAAATTTCACCCGCCGGAGGTGTAAAAGTGAGAAAAGAAACGAGAGAGGGAGAGTTGGTACTTGTTGTGTCGCTGCTCGAAATCCGCGCGCGCCCAAATTTCAGATCTAGGGTTTTGGGTTTTGGCCAAATGCGGGATGGGATGTTATATATAAAGTTATTTTGGGACGAATATTTTTCGTCCCTAATTTCATCCATAATTTAGCAACTAATATACTTTTTGTCCCAGATTCTGGGACGAATTACAAAATTCGTCGCAGAATCTGGGACGAACTACAGAATTCGTCCCAGAATCTGGGACGAATCTAGGTTTCGTCCCTAAATCTGGGACGAATCCTGGATTCGTCCCAGAATTAAAATTAATTATAAATACATAAATTGAGTCCAAAATCCTACCTAAAGATATCGGAATTATACGAAATCTGTTCCTACGTGTTCGTCTACTTCTCCTGAATTTATAAGTGCTCTCAAATATAAATTTAAATTAATATATCAAAACCAATGATTTTTTTATCCGAATTTGATTTTTTAAATAGTTTAGTATTAAAAAAATTATGTTAATAAATTAAATATATTTAATTTGGCCTCAATAATGTTTGATAACATTTTTATAATCAGGAGAGCTAGACAAACACATACAAGTAGTTTTGTATCGTTCCGATAGCTATATATCTCTCTAACATCAATTTCTAACTCCGACTCCTATTAAACTCATGATTAATTAGCTGTATCTACATTTACATATTTAGTTTAACTATCAATATAAAAAATATTGGATCAAAATATTTAAATTTATATTTGAGAGCACTTATAAATTCAGGAGAAGTAGACGAACACGTAGGAACCAATTTCGTGTAATTCCGATATCTCTAGGTAGGATTTTGGACTCAATTTATGTATTTATAATTAATTTTAATTTTGGGACGAATCCAGGATTCGTCCCAGATTCTGGGACGAATTCTTAGATTCGTCGCAGAATCTGGGACGAATTTCTAGATTCGTCCCAGAATCTGGGACGAATTACTAGATTCGTCCCAGAATCTGGGACGAATCCTAAATTCGTCCCAGAATCTGGGACGAATCCTAAATTCGTCCCAGAATTAAAATTAATTATAAATACATAAATTGAGTCCAAAACCCTACCTAGAGATATCGGAATTACACGAAATTAGTTCCTACGTGTTCGTCTACTTCTCCTAAATTTATAGGTGCTCTTAAATATAAATATAAATTAATATATCGAAACCAATAATTTTTTTATCTGAATTTAATTTTTTAAATAGTTTAGTATTAAAAAATGTATATTTATCCCTGATTCTGGGACGAATCCATGATTCGTCCCAGAATCTGGGACGAATTACTAGATTCGTCCCAGAATTTGGGACGAATCCTAGATTCGTCCCAGAATTAAAATTAATTATAAATACATAAATTGAGTCCAAAATCCTACCTAGAGATATGGGAATTACACGAAATCGGTTCCTACGTGTTCGTCTACTTCTCCTGAATTTATAAGTGCTCTCAAATATAAATTTAAATTAATATATCAAAACCAATGATTTTTTTATCCGAATTTGATTTTTTAAATAGTTTAGTATTAAAAAAATTATGTTAATAAATTAAATATATTTAATTTGGCCTCAATAATGTTTGATAACATTTTTATAATCAGGAGAGCTAGACAAACACATACAAGTAGTTTTGTATCATTCCGATAACTATATATCTCTCTAACATCAATTTCTAACAAACTCATGATTAATTAGTTGTATATACATTTACATATTTAATTTAACTATTAATATAAAAAATATTAGATCAAAATATTTAAATTTATATTTAAGAGCACTTATAAATTCAGGAGAAGTAGACGAACACGTAGAAACCGATTTCGTATAATTCCGATATCTCTAAGTAGGGTTTTGGACTCAATTTATGTATTTATAATTAATTTTAATTCTGGGACGAATCCAGGATTCGTCCCAGATTCTGGGACGAATTCTTAGATTCGTCGCAGAATCTGGGACGAATATCTAGATTCATCCCAGAATCTGGGACGAATTACTAGATTTGTCCCAGAATCTGGGACGAATCCTAAATTCGTCCCAGAATTAAAATTAATTATAAATACATAAATTGAGTCCAAAACCCTACCTAGAGATATCGGAATTACACGAAATTAGTTCCTACGTGTTCGTCTACTTCTCCTAAATTTATAGGTGCTCTTAAATATAAATATAAATTAATATATCGAAACCAATAATTTTTTTATCTGAATTTAATTTTTTAAATAGTTTAGTATTAAAAAATGTATATTTATCCCTGATTCTGGGACGAATCCATGATTCGTCCCAGAATCTGGGATGAATTACTAGATTCGTCCCAGAATTTGGGACGAATCCTAGATTCGTCCCAGAATTTGGGACGAATCCTAGATTCGTCCCAGAATTAAAATTAATTATAAATACATAAATTGAGTCTAAAATCCTACCTAGAGATATGGGAATTACACGAAATCGGTTCCTACGTGTTCGTCTACTTCTCCTGAATTTATAAGTGCTCTCAAATATAAATTTAAATTAATATATCAAAACCAATGATTTTTTTATCCGAATTTGATTTTTTAAATAGTTTAGTATTAAAAAAATTATGTTAATAAATTAAATATATTTAATTTGGCCTCAATAATGTTTGATAACATTTTTATAATCAGGAGAGCTAGACAAACACATACAAGTAGTTTTGTATCATTCCGATAACTATATATCTCTCTAACATTAATTTCTAACTCCGACTCATATTAAACTCATGATTAATTAGTTGTATATACATTTACATATTTAATTTAACTATTAATATAAAAAATATTAGATCAAAATATTTAAATTTATATTTAAGAGCACTTATAAATTCAGGAGAAGTAGACGAACACGTAGAAATCGATTTCGTATAATTCCGATATCTCTAAGTAGGGTTTTGGACTCAATTTATGTATTTATAATTAATTTTAATTCTGGGACGAATCCAGGATTCGTCCCAGATTCTGGGACGAATTCTTAGATTCGTCGCAGAATCTGGGACGAATTACTAGATTCGTCCCAGAATCTGGGACGAATCCTAGATTCGTCCCAGAATCTGGGACGAATCCTAAATTCGTCCCAGAATTAAAATTAATTATAAATACATAAATTGAGTCCAAAACCCTACCTAGAGATATCGGAATTACACGAAATTAGTTCCTACGTGTTCGTCTACTTCTCCTAAATTTATAGGTGCTCTTAAATATAAATATAAATTAATATATCGAAACCAATAATTTTTTTATCTGAATTTAATTTTTTAAATAGTTTAGTATTAAAAAATGTATATTTATCCCTGATTCTGGGACGAATCCATGATTCGTCCCAGAATCTGGGACGAATCCATGATTCGTCCCGGAATCTGGGGCGAATCCATGATTCGTCCCAAAATCTGGGACGAATTCTATATTCGTCCCTGAGTCTGAGACGAATTTATAAATTCGTCCCTGAATCTGGGACGAATATAGGATTCGTCCCAGATTCTGGGATGAATATAGGATTCGTCCCAGATTTTGGGACGAATATAATGTTTCGTCTCAAATTCTGGGACGAATACAGGATTCGTCCCAGATTTATAAAACTTAATTATAATTATTATTATATTATTGAGGAATTCCGGGACGAATTTATTATTCGTCGCAAATTTTGTAACAAATATTAAATTCGTTGCAGATTTGTCGCAGAATTCGCAACGAATATTTAAATTCGTTGCTGAATTTTGGGACGAAAAATATTTTGTTGCTAAATTGCGACGAATTTATTTCGTTGCTAAATTCGTTCCTAATTTGCGACAAATATTTTTTTTGTCGCCAAATTTGTTGCAATTTTGGGACGAAAAATATTTGTCCCAAAATTTCGTCCCAAAATAACTGTTTTTTTGTAGTGCATTTTCTCTGTTTAATATTTTTATTAATTTTTATTTTTTTTCTCCTTCGCTCGTCTTCTTCGTTCCGCGATCGACGACGGGCGACGAGGCAGCGTCGGCAGCCGGAGGCGGCGACGGCAACCGGTGGCGGCGACGGGCGACGAGGCGGCGACGACACCCGGAGGCGGCGACGGGCGATGAGGCGGCGACGGCAGCCGGAGGGGGCGGGCGACGAGGCGGCGACGGCAACCGAAGGCAGTCGGAGAATGTTTGAACATTGCCGTCGCCGCCTCGTCTCCGACTGCCTTCGGTTGCCGTCGCTGCCTCGTCGCCCGCCCTCTCCGGCTGCCGTTGCCGCCTCATCGCCCGTCGCCGCCTCCGGGTGTCGTCGCCGCCTCGTCGCTCGTCTCCGCCACCGCCTCGTCGCTCGTCTCCGCCACCGGCTGCCGTCGCCGCCTCGTCGCCCGTCGCCACCTCCGGCTGCCGACGCTGCCTCGTCGCCCGTCGTCGATCGCGGAACAAAGAAGACGAGCGAAGGAGAAAAAAAAATAAAAATTAATAAAAATATTAAACAGAGAAAATGTTGATTTCGGAAAAAAAAGGAAAAACGCAGGGAGCGCACGGGCGCGTATGAACAATAGCGTATTATATCAGCTCTATATATATATATATATATATATATATATATATATATATATATATATATATATAGAGGAATGATATGGTGCATAACTTATGGTGTACAACCATGAGCACCTGCATAGGTGGCAACCTGCACATCACCCATCAAAAATGCATGATAGAGATGAATGAGGATTTCGCTACCTATGCAGGTGCTCATGATTGTGCACCATAAGTTGTGCACCATATCAAGATTATATATATATATATATATATATATATATATATATATATATAATTTTTATTTTTTTATAATAATAATATATAATTTCCTACATTAATATTAAACTTAAGTATTTCTAAATTTAAGTCCGGTTCACTTTTATTTTTTTTTGGATCCGTCTCTATTATATATGTTAGTCATCAGTCAATTCCGTGAAGACATTATAATCCCTTATGGTGGCAAAGGCGATTCACTCGCCCTCAGCGCCCCTATCAACCCATTTCAAAACTAATACGGAGAAAATAAATCATGAGACTACTAACCCAAATACAAAAGTGAGGCGGAATACAAAAGCGAGGCGGGGGAGAGTGAGGGTTTTTTTAACAGAGGGAAGAAGGGGAGAGAAGAAAAAATAATATTTTAATATTAAAAAGATTGAAGGAGAAAGGAAAATGTAAGGATTTTTATTAGAAAAAACTGAGCTGGCATATCAAACTTTTATATATATATATATATATATATATATATATATATATATATATATATATATATATATATATATATATAACCATGTTATCCCGAACGATGCGTAATGTGCGACTATGAGTTAAACAGGTTTTTTTATTTTTTTATTTATTATCGTTTAGGTTTTTACTATTAAGGTTTAAGGGTTGGATTATAGTATTAAATATAAAAAAAATTCAAAATGAAAAATAAATTTGAGGTGCTTACAAGATGTACGACGTAAGGGGTGTGGGATAACAAAACTCCCCTTACGCCGCACACCCGGTGAGTACCTCAATTTTTTTCATTAAATTTTTTTTTGTTTACTCTCCACGGTTTAAAGTTTTTTTTTGTTTTGATTTTTTTCATTTAAATTTGTTTTGGCTTTATTTTGTTGACTCTTTTGTTTGATCTCCTTAGTTTCTAAAAAATTAGAGATCTTGTCCCAATTTTTCTCGATGATGTATGATGACTTTTTTCCCTTAGTAATCGCATAATTAAGTACATGTCGGATGTGATCTATTTTATTTCTTAAAATTCCTCCTTAATTCCAACTCATCATTCGGGTCCCAATTGAATGTCCATTGGAATGAGAAAAAAATGATTATATATTCATTTTAATTTTACATATAAACTAAAGGGGGTATACCTTAAACTCATTCTATCAGAGCTCTTTTGTGGGTGCTAGAGTGTTTATATATGTCATTGATTCCCTCTTCGATGGTTATTCACTATTCTATTAATCTCGTGAATAACACGTATAGAATTTACAAATCTAACGTAAAGTTATAAACAAACAATGTTAAACAATTAAGATAGTTGAAAAAATAAAATATTATATATATAGTACTTACGAATCTCCGTTAGGGAGTATAAACTCTTGACTGTCTTGCATCTTAGCAACTGAGTGTTTGGCCGAAGAAACTTGCATAGGTACTAGCGAATGTACTAGCAAATATACTGGCGAAGGTGAATCAGAAGGTACTACCGCAAATGCATGGGAAGATTTTGCAACTGAAGGGGAGTGTAGGTACAGTGCCTCATGCTGAAGCAAATTGGCCAAGAATACTCCATCTAGTACAACCACAACAAGACTGTCAAACAAAATTGTTAGGGTACATAATAAATAAAAATTTGATGCATAATGAAAAACATAAAAAAACTTATCATATTTAATAATAGATTATAGAGTGAGCAAAATGAAACACCAAGATGTTATCCATAATGACCTATGGAAAACATATATAGTACATTAACAAATAAAATATATAAATTTTAGAATGCGACAATATATAGACAACTAATTGAGCTATGAGATTTATAAATCTAAAGATTAAAATTAAATTTACTCATAAAAAATATTACCACATATAAAAATAAAATATCATATTTTTGTTACATTAAGATAACAAAACTTACTCATCATAAAAAAATCAAAGTCCTCATTGTTATTTTCATCATCATCATCATTCTCATGAATTTCATTTGCATCCATATTTATCATTACTCTGTTGAAACTCGTAATGTTGGAATATTAGATTCCTCAATCTAAAATGTGTTTGCAATTTTCTCTTGTTGATATGCAATATTTTCCCAATATTCCTCAATTTGTTCCCATGTTTCCATTTTACAAACAACCAACAAATCAATTTTGTCATGCATGTTTCAAACTAATATATGATACATAGAACACTTGAATTGCTTATTGCGTCAACACAAATGATTTATATCTTTTATATAATTTTTGATGATTTATTTCAACCAAGTTATACCGTGAATGCATATTCATCCCTCTGACAAAGTCAAACAAGCGACATATAAATAAAATAACTCGCATTTCTGGGTCGAAGTATTCTACCTCTATAATTTCATCAAGCAAACCATAAAAATTATTATTTGCCCCTCTATTATTGGATACTAAACACAAAGTCCACTATTCATTATAGTCTTCCTCATTCCATATTCTTCGGTATGAAAATTATTTTCATTTATGAAATATGCTGGCCAAGTGCATATTGTTGATTTTGGATCCTATTACAGATGAATTAGCAATTCTTACTCAACATGAGCTTGATTATCATGAACCTAAGTCAAATAAAAAATTTGTTTAAAAGTTAAGATATTTAAACCAAATTTTGATTGTCTGCTTACATATGTTTTTAACTATTGAGTAAATTCTTCATCGCCAAAGCGATCAAACTCTTATGTTGCGTTAAATTCGGTAAAATAAAAATTCAGGCGAGAAAATTTTGGAAATTTTCTCAAGATGACGTTAGGGTTTTCGGGCCCATGGATGGAGTTTGGAGGGTTGAAGTGTGAAGCACCATACTTTAGAGGGCTTAATTAAAATAGTGGGAAACTTAATTTGAAGGGAGGTAAGTAGCAGGCAAAAATCCCTTCTCTTTCCGAGGATACGAGGGGATGAGAATGGTGCTCCCTATATGATTTGGGATAAGATGGGTGTGTCCTCTGTAAGCATCCTGTCCACTTGGTCACTCAGGAACAGTGATGGCAGAATGCATACAGTATTACAACCCTACCCACTCGGTCGTTTACATATAATATGTGATGGTGGCTTGACTGACATAAGGGGTGGTCATGTCATTGCATCATGTGCATGATGCATGCATTGCATGCTGCATTTGATTGAGCTATAATTGCTGCATATGTTTGACATGTACATACAGGAGGTATTTTGCATATGGTTTGGTGATCTGATATTGCTCGTGTGGTACGAGCCTATGTGATCTTGCATTGTTCGTGTGGTATGAGCTCAGGTGGTCTTATGTTGCTCATGTGGGACGAGCTTACCCATGGAGGGTTTAGGTTTACGGGGTTTCTGACCTTATTACCCCGCAGGTGGGATTGACACTGGAATGTTCATACATCAGTTTCTCAGTCATGTATTCTGATTACTCCTATGAGACTGTATCCGCTTAATTATATACTGCTTGTATAACTTTTTATGTCATGCATATCTTTCGGTATATATATCAGCTGAGTTCACCTTAACTCACCTCCATTTGCTTATTTACTATTTCAAGATGATGCCGCCAGGAGAGCCCAACAGTCAGTCCCTCCTCACGTCGTGTTGATTTCATTGTAGTATTTGTATTGACTATTACATATGTTGCTTTGCATTTTTATCCATTTCTATGGAAATGTATTGGTGCTTTGTATTTTTGTGTTCCCCTGAGGGGCTTATGTATTAGTTACTTTGTCGTAAATTGGACCGGTCTGCCGTCCAGGTATGCCTTGGTATGTTTTTGTGTTATATTAGATTCTTTTATATTGTCTATACTAGCCGTGTTGGCTGAGGACATGATGTGTCTTGTGGGCCTTTGTATTAAGGTTTTATATTGTCAGTTATATAGAGGAGGTGTTGTCCAATTTTTATCGGATCAACGACCCCTCGAGGCATGACATGTTAATATTTCAGAATTTAAGTTTTGAAAAATCCTAAATAAAAAAACATAAATAATAACACAAACAATTTATGACATAAGAAATATAAAAAATAGAAAATATATACTACCTTAAAATATGATGTTACTTCTGGATAATTCAGTAAAATATAGATGAAGGTTGTTCGCCATTCTTGACCAGTTATGTATCTCTACTTACATGTCTATTTGATTGACCAAGGTAGTTAAAAATTGAGAATGAGTTTAAATTGAGATCAATCAAACCTCATCATTTATTTCTACTCTCCGCTTTTTTCTCTAAACGTGAGGCTTAAAATAATATGATACAAAAGTTATTACTTCCTCCATGATATATGCATTAACAATAAAGGCTTCAACACATGCCTTTGGTTTTTATTTTTATCTTCAAATGATATAGGAATCTAATTTTAATAAAATAAATTATATTAGATTTTAATATACGATAAAATTAGGCAATTTTTATGCATTAATAATGAAGTATAGAAGATGAAAATTTTGTGCCTTTCAAATGGATAGATTCATCAAAAATGCACAGAACCTCAACTTTAGTCACATACGATAAGTGAATCAAAAAATGCTCTATGGAATTAAAAAATGAGTGTGGAAATATCCTTTCCAAATTATACAAAATGATTGGGATGTCTCTCTCTGATGTCTCCATATGTGAATGTCTTAAAATTATTGAGCAAATATCATGAAGGAAAAATGCTTAACTTCGTAATGTCACCTCATAGAAAATTTGGTAAAAGTTCCTTAAAAGTAATAGAAATTAGTCTTTCCATGAATATATGACAGTCATGATTTTTCAAACCAATCAATTTGCATTCCTTCAAATTGACACATCTCCCATGATTAAAAACATAACCACTAGGAGATCTCAATGATTTCAACCATTCACAAACAACACGTCTCTGATCCTTATTCAATGTATAAACTGTTTTTGGCTTTAGTCCCCTACTATTTTCATCAACATCAAGAGTGGGTTCTTTATAAAGCAGTCACATGTCTTTTTTTTCATTTAGATTGTTTTTTATTTTTCGACAATATTCATCATTGTATTTATCAGATTATCAAAAACATTCTTCTTAATATACATTATATCGAGATTATGATGAATAAAATGACTCTTTTAATATGATAAATTCCAAAATATACTCTGTTTACTTCATTTATGTATATATCCATATTTATATGTTATACCATGTGACTCTTCAATAATAGATGGAAAGTTAACCACTCTGTACCAAATCGGTTCACCTATTAATCTCAATGATGAAGGTATTTTTTTCAATTCTATTCTTAATCATTCTTCTTTATTCCTTTTAAAATTATGATTTGGCAGTAAAGTTATCTATAATAATCAAATAACTTGACTTCTTCTCATGTCTTAATCTGATTGACTTTGATCTCTCTACACATATAGGATATCCTAAGAGCCAGCGGTATTCTATCCTAATAATATACTATAAGTTAGAAAGTCATTTATGATTCAAAGAAGAGCATTCTTCATTACAAACATCTAATTATTATGAACCTCATATGTAAGAAACCCTTTATTCCATAGTTGTTTCAACTCTTAATCAATGGTTGCATATAAACATATATTAACTTCTTTAGATTTTTATGGGCTAGACACAACAAATGTTAACAATATAAGGTATTTTCATACACTTCCTAGATGAAAGATTATATGGAGTTAAGATAACTAGCGAACAAGAATAATTTCTTCCTGATTTGTCAAATAGAGAAAATCCATTAGCAAAGAGATCTAACCTAATTTTCTCCTTCGCAAATTCAGAATATATTCTATCAAAATTTTTTCACACATCTAGATCTGAAGAATGACATATTAGTCTCTCTTCTGTTTCATGATTTGCATGTTAAGTCATGTGTTCAACTGTGACCTTTGATGCATAAAATCTTTGTAATCTAGGAGGCAAATAAAACAACTGAACGTATGATTTACATCGCTGTTGACTCCTTCTAGTGCTCTTTTACTTAGCATGATTATAAAATTTACAAACATATACATTTTCATCATCTCCCAATGTAGCCTACAACCATCTCTGCAAAAATCATTTCTTTTCATCGAAAGAACTAATTCTTTCACAAGTTTTTTCATACTATAAAAATCATTGGGCCTTATGTGATCATGCGACAATACCTCTCCAATAACTTGAATAAAATCATTAAAACAATCTGCTGACATATTATGTTCTGCTTTGACATTCAATAGTCTACCTGTGAGAGATAATTTAGTGTGACTGTCATAACTAGCCCACACTGGTTCATCTGCTGTAGTACTCAACAATTCCTAAAATTGGAGATATAATTCATTATTGATATTTTCATCAACACCTGGTATTTGTACCTCCTCCAACGATGATGCATAATTAGTAAACATTTGTTCAACTATTGGAGAAAAATTAGAACTTGCACCACTCAATTCGAGAATGAAATTCTTTATCAATTACCATCAACTAATATGGATTTAATTGATCATAATTACTTTGATCTTCATTAACTGAGACTTATATGTTTCATCCGACCCGTGTGAGAAGTGGAAACCATAGGGGAGAAGAGTTACCTTCAAATTTTGTAGTCGGAGTAGATCAGGAAGGAGGAAGTTAAGGGAGCATTTGGTTTACTCCATTTTCTATTTTTATTTTTCAGCAAATCACATTTTCTCGTTTTCTAAAAAATAACTTTATTTCATTCTCTAATTTTTCAGAAAATACTATATCTTTTTCTAGAAAATAAATTTGAAAAATGCAAACCAAATACGTTTTCTGGAAAACCATATTTTCTGTCGAAAATGAAAATGGAAAAGCGTACCAAACGCAACCTAAGGGATTTGGGAGAGAGAGTCTATCTCGAAATATTTTGGGTCGTTAGTAACAAATTAAAATTCGTCACCAAGTTTGTTGTCAATTTGGCAACGAATTTGGAATTTGTCGTCATTGCCAAATCCAAATTCGTCGTCAAAATTAAAAATCTTGAAAAATGGAATGGGGGCGATTTTGAATTTTGTCATCAAATTTGGAACAAATATGAAATTTTGCAATGACTTTTACGACGAATTTGGTGATGAAATATTTTTGTTACTAATTTTGCAATATTTTATTTTGTTATAAATTTCATTACTAATTAGTGACGATTACTTTTTTTGTAGTATATTTTATTGTAAATCCGTAATTAATTATTTTCATTGTCAAATTCATCGCTAAATTAATATTTTTTTATAATATATTTGTAAAAACAACTCAAATTTCTACCCAAAGCATATATATCAATTATTTTTCATAAAGTATTCATTTACCCATAATACGTTATTTTTTATTTAAAAAAATCTATTTAGCCATAATTAAATTAAGCTATTTTTCCAAAAAAAAAAAAAGAATTTACATTTCCTTCCACCTTTGAAGTATGGAAGAAATGTGTGCTCTCCGAGTACACTGCACAGCCTCTCTGCCTCCGCTGCAGGCCGCAGCAGCGGCAGCAGCGGCGGCAGCTTCTGACAGCAGCTTTCCTCCCCTCACCCCATTCACGCGCGCCTCCTTCCCTTCCCTTCCCTTCCCAATTCCCAGTACCCTTCTCTTTCTTCTAGCTATATCTCACTGGCTTTTGTCCCTTTTCAGCCGGCCCTGAGGCTGAGGGGGACCTCGACCCAATCCATAACAACACCACAACTGCTTCCCTTGTCACCTTTAATTCCTAACAGCTTCATGCATGCCTTCTTCCTGACCTTTTTCCTCTCATCCCAAACCTTTTCCCCTTTCTTGTTCCTCCTCCTTCTCCCTCTCTTCTCTCCAGTCTCTTCTCTTGCTTATTACTCATCTCCTGATTATCAATTCATCCGTGCAAATTAATTTTCAAATGCAAGCATAGAGGGAATATATTGATATCTAAGGAGAGATTTGCTGGTTTATTTATCCACGTGCGAATCAAATTCCCGATATAGTTTTCGAGTATGAGGTTTCGTGCAGTGAATCGCGTTCCAAGCTCGGTGATTTAGTGGTGCGTAGAATATTAATCTCCCCTCTCAAACCTATCCATTCATATCTGTATTGATTGGATCTTGTTCTTGTCTTCCTCTACAAGTAGTCGCAGAAATCTCCATTCTTTTTTCCAGAGCATTGATTGATCGATGGAGGAGCAGCAGCAGAAGCGGCAGCGGTCGCATCAGGCGGCGGCGGCGGCGGCGGCGCCGCCTCCGCGTGTACCGTGCGCGCGGTGCGGGTCCGACGATACCAAATTCTGCTACTACAATAACTACAACACCTCGCAGCCGAGGTACTACTGCCGGACCTGCAAGCGCCACTGGACGCACGGTGGCACCCTCCGCAACGTCCCCGAGGGAGGCAGCGGCTCCAAGAAGACCCCCCGAAGGAACAGAAAGCTCTCTGCGTCGCCTTCTTCCTCGGCCGCGGCGTTCAAACTTTCTGGACGACCGCAGATGCTGCATGCTGCTCCGGCCATAACCGCGGCGGCCGGCGTGGTTGGTGCTCCCCTGCCTGCTCCATTCTTCTACAACGGCAACGGAGGGAGTGCCGCTGGCCTTGCGGGAGACGAGCTCTCTGCTTTTCAAATTCCTGGCGCCGTCCTCCCCGGGGAATTCCCCCGGGCACCGTTGCCGGTGGCGCCAGGGCTCAACCTCCAGCGGTTGGTGCAACAACCCCGGTTGTCCCTAACGATGCAGCACCAAAACTTGCTCTTGTTCCAACAACTACAACAGCAGCAGCAGCAGCAGCAACAAAGCAACGCAGCAACTCCTGCTGCTACAGCGGATCGACACCAGATCAGACATCAATCAAACGACGACATGTTCTTCAACATGTCAAGCTCCATTCCCCAGCCTCCGCCTCCATAATCAAGTTAACGTCTCATGCAGTAGATTTGATCATGTGTTAATTTCTCAATAGGTTCATCACCTGATCAAAGCTTCCAATATCTTTTTGTTGTTCTACAGACAGAAATAGTCAGTCGATCAGAGATAGAGAGAGAGGGCAAAAACTTCTTGTCATGTTTTTTATATATAAATTATATACATCCCAAAATAATCTGCTATAAATTGCAATTTCGGGAATCTGCAGGAGAAATTTTCAGTTTTTCTTTTCCGCATGAGCTTTCTGGAGTGTTTGGTAATGGATTAAGTTGTGTCAAAATCAATGACCCAAAATAGTGTTGGTTGATGACTTGTATCTCCTCGGTATTTGACTTAGTCGATTTATGACCGTCGGATCTTCTGGGAGGTTGCTTTTGGAAGAAACAAACTGATTGGTTTACGTCAAGGCTAGTGTTCAATACTATCTCCGTAAAACGATATTGCTCAGCTACTGATGCTCACGGATAGCAGCAATTTGTTTTCAAGATACAACGACGTCGTCTCGGAATAGTAGCACTTCAAATTCTGAGACCGGCGAACCTTTCCGTAGGTTTTTTGGACTCTCGATATAAAAGATGGATGAGTGCAAATGCTTTTAGATTGCAATGCTTGAACGAATGAAATGATCAAGTGGAGGGATTTATTTATATTGAGTGAAGAGGTAAGTACCCTTTGATTTGGACAGATCTAGACCGTTCATAATAAAAGGGTATAACCTTTTAAAAGTCTTTTAATCTCGTCCCTTGATCTGAAGAGTTATAACTCTTCATATCTCATCTTGATCTCAGCCATCAGATTAGAACATTTAATCTGACGCCTTAAATCCATCCTCCTTCTTCACAGTCAGATTCGAATTCGACGCTCCAGATTGCACCTACCTGCGATCTGTCCAGATCTTTGATCCCACGACCACCATCTGTTCGCCCAAATCAGTCATCGTTTTCTACACAGTCACGTGCCACATAGGCACTGCATTGTCACCGACATGCCACGTGGCGCCACCTGATCACGACACATCATCGCCACATGGAGCATAAATTAAAGCACCTCAATGCGAAGTGCGTACGATGCGTAAGTGCAAAGTGCAAAGTGCGCCAACAAAGCGCTCATTGCGCGCGTGCGTGGCGGATGGCAGGCTCGTAGGTGCAAGCACCTACTCGCCCAATGGTAGAGACCTCCTGTGCTTTTGTATTAACAACATTGTTGTAAAAGTCGGCGCCTAGGCGCTAAGCGGCACCCCACCGTGGTGCCGCCTAATGCCGCCTAGCGCCGCCTAGGCGCCGACTAGCCGCTAGGCGGTAGTCCTCCGCCCGACTACCGCCTAGCGATTTTTACAACCTTGATTAACAACATTAGCACAAGAACACATATATGGAAACATTGGCTCTCGCCGGTTAGAAATGTGGGACTAAAAGCCCTATCTTTTTTCTTATGTTCATTTGAGCGTATATTGAACAATTAATTTCTTATTTACCCTTAATCGATTTTGAGTAAATAAATAGTCCAAATTTATCTACGTGAATTGTAGATTTCGATTTTGAAGTGAAACTTGACTTTCAACGATCGATGATATTAAAATTTTACTTTGCAAAATCGTATCCAACAAATAGACCTCAAATATATATGAAATGAACCACTGAATTAAGCTATGATCCACCAAACTATTTGATTCTTGGATGAAAGTACCTGACAGATTCATTTCTAATGTCAGAGGCTGAATCTGGATGATCACTCTTCTTGTTACTTTAATATAATTGCAAAAAGTATTGGATTAGGTGCGCGGCTGAGTGCTTAGTGATGCATTATATTCTGACATGCGAGTTGGAGACTACAGCTCGACCAACATTACTTGCAGGAGAAGGAAATCTCTGTCGGGGATTATGATTATGATTATGCTTATGCTTTTCTTATGTAAAGTGTGGTTATCTTCTTAATTCGTGGACATTACGTTTCCATGCTTTTCTTATTTAAAATTAAACAATGTTTCTTACATATAAAAAATAATATAACTGACCCATTGGCCATAGTCCACTCAGAATTCATTACTGAATTGAATTGAGCTAGATACAAAGTACATCGAAGCCTTTGATAAGAAGGCAGGCACCAATACTGATCCTAATCTGACGCCGAGTGATGTAGGATCAGTTTCAGCGTAACTCCTTAGGTTTTAAATAGTCATAATTTTAGATCCGAAACTCAAAATCAAACTCTGTGAAACTCGTAACTAGGGGTGAGCAAAAATTCGGAAAACCCGAATTAACCGAACCAAACCGACCGAATTTTGAAATTTGGTTCGGTTAAATCAGTTTTCGATTTTTTTAAAAAAAAATTGGTTTGATTTTTCGGTTAAATCGGTTCGGTTTCGGTTTTGAGTTTTGTAATTCGGTTAAACCGAATAAACCGAATAATAATATTAATTTAATTATTTTTTATTTTAAAATATAATTAATTAAATAAAATCTGATTATTTTAATTAAAAATCAAATTAAATTTAAAATTTCGGTTAATTCGGTCGAAAATCGAATTAACCGAAATTTTATCGGTTCGGTAAGTTCGGTTTTTATGGAAATTTCGGTCGGTTCAGTCGGCTCCAAAAAAATCGGTTAATTCGATTTTCGATTAATTCGGTTCGGTTTTGACCGAATGCATAGCCCTGCTCGAAACCATCCACTTTCGATTTTAAATTCTACCGTTTAAGCCCTCTCATTACTATTTTTTATTTTTTTATTTTTATAATGTTTAGGATATTTTTGATATTTCTGATATATATACGAGTTAGAATTTATCTTTAATAGGGTTTTTTAATTAATTAGGATCTTTGTTAAAAAAATTTCTTTTTGAGTAAATTTTTTTTTCTTTCTTTATGTAAAAGGGAGGAATTGAGGTCCAATCTTTCCTTTTTTTCATCTAGGTCTATAATCCATATAAATATGTAATTAGTTATGAGGAAATCAACTGGATATTGACAAGAGAGATTACTATTTTTGATGATTTTTCTTCTTAGCTTTCTCCCCAATTCTCTTCTTTACGTCAGCCTGTAGGATAATTACTAGCTTGTTCAGCATTACCGAGCAAAATAGTGATTATCCTACGGGCTCACAAGAAGAGGAGAATTGAAAAGAACGCAAGATGAGAATCCACCAAAAATATAAATTTTTCTTAAATTCTAAAATATAGACCACAATTCTAATTTTGTAAATAAATAAAAGAAATCTTTTCAAAGGTAGACGTTGAAATTAATAAAATACGACGTTGATTTAGATGAACTAGGATACATAAATATTAGAAATATCATAATTACCTTAAATACCATAAAAATAAAATCATCAAAAATAATAATAAAATTTTCGACGACTTGGATGAGGACTTAGACGGTAAAATTTGAGTCCGAAAATTAACGATCACGGATTCCCTGATAATAAATGTAAATTTTTAAAATATGCATACATGATTATCGATAAAGTCTAATTTTAAATTCTAAATTAAAAATTATCATCATTCAAAATTCAAAGAGTAATATTAAATTAACTTTGCATCATAATCATTCAGTAAATCAACGTGTATCTTTTTATTTATGTTTTCTTCGTGATATTATGGATTTATAAGATGATGAGTGGTTTTAATTCAAGTGGGATTCAAGTGGCAGATAGATGCACAGTCTTGCATGCATATGTTGTTGTGTGCAAAGCTATCTTCTTTTCCCATGCAGCAGTGGCCTGCGCTGCAATCATATCGCTGATGCACCATCCACTGACCATCCAAAACGGCAGATGCCAGTAAAGCTGCTCCAATATCTGTGTGCTCCACAACACAAGGAGACGACACGCGAGTCCAAGTTATGAAAAAAAAAAAAAAAAAATTAGTAAAAACCTCTAAATTAAAATTTAACTTTGTATACAGTTTCCCTCCCATAATTTTTTTACATGCATTTCCTAATAAGATTGATAAGATAATTTTCTATGTTATTTTTTTTATTAGTATAAAAGAGTAAAAACTCAGTATACATTATAAAAGATTTGAATATAAATTATTCGAGATTGAGTATTAATTTAAAATTTGAGTATAAAATTTCGATGACCCCTCCAGTAAAGATTTTGATGCGGTGACCCCTCCATCATGATCTTGATACAACCTCACATACTGAAATTTTTAAATTTTATACTCAAATTTCTTCAAATAATACTTAATCTAAATCAATTCATAATAATTTTTTTAAATGTATACTAAAAATTTTACTATATACTGAAACAATATATATTGATTTTTTTTCAAATAATACTCAAATTTCTTAAATTAGTACTTAATCTCAAATAATTTATACTCAAATCTTTCCATGCATACTAAATTTTTACTCCTTTATACTGATAAAAAAAATAATATAGAAAATCATCTTGTCAATCCCATCAGGGAGTACATGCAAAGAGATTATGGGGTGGGGACTACATGCAAAGTAAATTTTGATTTGGGGAGTTTTCACTAATTTTCCTAAAAAAACAAAATCAACAAGAAGAAAAGAAAAAAAAAGCTTCCTTTAATTTCGGGAAGCTTTTCTTTTGCAGTTCACAATATTATCCTGACATCTCAAACTGTTTTAGATTAAAGAAATAAAGAAGTCAATAATTTCACTAGGATAAGGGAGCTAATTAGAACTGTCACGAGAAAATTGGGAAGCTAGCTAGTCTGAGATGCCAGAACCAATAATTGTTTGGTTTAGTTCTAAATTAATTAGGTTTGAAAAACTTATGCCAAGGTGTAAGAAATTTAAATTCTCATAATGATATGCTAGAAGCCATTTAAGTTTGTTATTTGAATCATTGAATGTAGCTTGGGATGTTAAGTGCTAATAATAATTATAATAATAAATGAGAAAGATTCATGTTAAGAGGTTATTATTAGGTATGATTTAGGAGATCAAGACATAATTTAATTATTGAATGCATTCATTAGAGTTGAAAGGAACAAAAGATCACTGAATATTGAAGTAAACAACCGGAGTTTATGGATCAACATGTTGAGTAGAATGCCAACATATAAATGGAGAATTATTAGAAAGAACAAAATAAAAGGAATAATAACATCTATAAGAGCAATCAATTGTATCATTCATCAATGATAAAATAAAAGGGGAAAAAAAAGTTAAGCTGCAACAAGGGCCATCCCTTGACCAAAAAAAAGTTATGTTGAATTGTATATACAATCCAAGAAAGCATATATTTTATAGATAAAATAATTAAAATGCTTAGTGAAAGTTGCAAAGAGCATTTAAGTAATTTGAATTTTTTTTACATACATGACTTAATAATAATCTAATCTTACCTCGACTGATCGATAATATATTTGAGGAGATGGAGGACAAAGTGTATGACAGTCTTTTGCTACTTTTCAAAGAAAACTATTTAAAAAGTGATAACCTAGAGCTTCAATATCCAAAAAACAGTAGAAGAAAAATGTCATTAAGGAGCAGCAGAGGGTTTTTAATTAATGTCAAAAGCTTAGCTAACAAGAAAAAAAGCTGTGTCCTATCATTCAGTCAAGTCTATCATACAAAGCACATTAAGCAGTGTTCATTCCTAGAATCTTTTGTGCATTGAGAGGACATCTATTCTTTAGAGCTAAACAACAACAATAACAAAAACTGATGGCAAATTGACTTTTGAAGAAAAAAAAACTGAAGAAAATGGCATGACACAGCACTAATGAATCAACCTTTTGCTTTTCATTTGTCTTCAGTCATAAAATACCACAGCATAAAAGTCTGGAACACCACTCTTTGAATCGTGTGTGAGTGAAAAAAAAACAACATAGTCAACTCAAAATTTTGGATTAATTATATTTCTCAATTCTTATCCTACATATTTTGCTTATGCATTAAATACATGGTCAAGGTGAGAGAGAGAGAGAGAGAGTATTATTGTAGTCAAAACTCAAAACCAACCTACATAGTTCCAATTACTATATGTTACATGAGGAAAAAGTATCCTTCTTTTTGTTTGCCTCATTAGAGATTGGAACTCTTCTAAGCTACCTTAAGACCTTAAAGAGTTTTCCATGAATAATTAAAGACAAACAAACTCTGAAGAAAAGTTGATACACATGTCTGCCATTTTTACTATCACCTTCTACATGGAGGAGACACAAGCCATGCCGGCCCAGTGCTTTAATTTCTTTAGTTTCCCTCCTAAATATTCAACTGAGAGAAATGAGGCAAACTGATGAAAAGGCAGTGAATTAAAGAACTAAATTATATTGCAATATTCAAGCAAGAACAAGTCCATTAATGTATCAATTAATACAGTCCAGGAAAGAAAAATATAAGCAAAAACAAGGAAACACTACTAGTCCCACACCAACTCGAGGGAAATTATACCAAGTCTTTAATTTCTGCAAGCACTTCAAAGAAATGAAAGTGAAAAAAAAATAATATCATTTGTTAAATTCCATGTCTCTTCAGCATATCAACTATTAGAAATTCCATTTCTGCAAGCACTTCATGAACTGATGAAGAATTTAAAACCAACCACACCAGTAGATCATAATCCCTGCTATATATATATATATATAATATATACATACATGCAAGAGCTGCGGCTGATCATCTTCTTAATAAATTTCCAGCAGTGAGATTGGAAATTAATGGATAGTTTCCAAATTAAACCAGTCTTGTTTCGTGCCTCAATGATTTAAAAACACAAGGGGCTTGATGATGAGACCTTAATTTCCTTGTTAATTCCTCTGGCTATTGGGGGTAGATCGATGCAATGCAAGCCAGTGATTATCTTAATTTATGAAAACCGAGATGAAGAAGCCAATGATCTTACTTTAAGTTGAGAGATGATGCTGACAGGGAATTAGATCAGAGGAGCAAGCGAGGAACTGCAGTTTGTGTTGAAATCCGACCAACTAATGACGGCGGCGGCGGCGGCGGCAGTTGAGTTCGAGTAGATGGCAACTGAAGGCGCCGGAAAGAAGTTATCCAAGGGATTGACATGGGAGAGAGCAAATGGAATGGCGTTCTGCCAATTCTGCGAGAAGCCGTTGCCGGTCATCACATTGTTGCTCTGCGACGATTCCAGTTTGACTTCCTTCATCATCCCATCGATGCTTCCATTGATCAGCGCGGAGGCCTCCAATTGATCAGTACTCGTGTCGAATGGGAGCAAAGACTGATCGAATTGATCCTCTAATTGCTTCATCGGATGCTTGATGCTCGACGCGAAGAGTGGCGGAGAGGGCAGCATAGAGGACCCAATCAGCAGATTGTCGTCGCGCAGGATGGAATTCGCCGGCGGTAGGTGCTGAAAGGCGAGATCTTGGTTGGAGGCGAGCACTCCGAGGCCGAGATGCGGCAGCAGATCATAGGACGGGTCGGCAAGGCCGTCAAAGATGAGCGGCAACGAGGCGGCGGAGGACATCCGCTGCAGGGCGTGGTGCGCGTAGAGCGCGGCGGCGGTCCCCGGTCTCCCCGCGTCCGCCGGAAGGGAATTCGCATGGATTATTTGATGCCGATCCGGCGGCTGACTCACAAGAGGGCGAGAGGAGTTCCCGCCGCCAGAGGCGGCGGCGGCGGCGGCGGGTTTCTTGGCGACGCGCTTGTTTTTCCGGCATCCGCCGCCGACGGGGACGTTGCGGAGGGTGCCGCCGCGGGTCCAGTAGCGCTTGCAGGCCTTGCAGAAGTGGCGCGGCTGCGCCAGGCTGTA
Organism: Boesenbergia rotunda; assembly: GCA_024364735.1. Classification (NCBI taxonomy): domain Eukaryota; kingdom Viridiplantae; phylum Streptophyta; class Magnoliopsida; order Zingiberales; family Zingiberaceae; genus Boesenbergia; species Boesenbergia rotunda. The sequence continues at coordinate 133,719 of JAGFNQ010003479.1, forward strand.
GTTGTTGTAGTAGCAGAACTTGGTGTTGGCGGAGTCGCACCGGGGGCACCGCAGCGCCTCGACCTTGGCCATCGCCGGCGACGCCTTCTCCACCGTAGACTGACCCCTTACCTTATGATAATTATTCTTATTATTATCATGTGTGCCAGCGCCGGGCGTGGCGGTAGCGGTTGTTCCTTTGTGGTTGTTTGCTGCAGCAACAAGGACTGCGTCTTTCATCTGCACAGAAATTGAAATAGAGGAAATCAAGGAGGCGCAGAAGAGAGAGAGAGAGAGAGAGAGAGAGAAGAGAGAGGATGTATGAGGAATACTGTTAGGGTTGAGGAAGTGAAGGATGAGAATGGAAGCAGGGGGAGGAGGTTCCGTGACAAGAGCTAGCCAACAAAACAAGAAGGCAGAATTATTGACTGATGTGACAGAGACAGCGATGGACTGAGAGAGAAAGAACAGGGCACATCTCTGCCACATGATGTGGCTTATTGGTGCAAAAAACAGTACCAAACCTAATCTACCTGTGGCCACTTCTCCCCCGAAGAAGAAGAAGAAGAAGACATGCTCAACTTCTCTCCTCCGTTCCAGTACTCCATCCTCCCCCTCCTCTTCTCCAGGCTCTTCCTCTGCCACCGCAGTACTACAGTTGGAGCAGAAATGGAGCTAGCGTATAAGTAGTAGTGGGGAAAAAAGCTAGCTGCAGAGAGAAGGGATGAATCCCAAGGAGAAGAATCGTTGCCACTACTACTGCACCTGCCTGCAACTGCATGCCTCTTCTTCTTCTTCTCCTTCTCCTCTTGCTGCTTCTTCTTGAATTCACTTTTTTCCTTTAACTTTGGCTTTGAAAATTTGTCCTTTGCAGCTAGCTAGCTATTCAAATTAACGAACGAACGGACGAACGAAGGGGATGGAATTGTTCAGTTCTTTTGATGAAAAAGAAATCGGAAATCAATGGGCAGATCAGGGAAAGCGACGAGACGCGCGGATGTGGGGTTTAAAGGGACTGGTGCGCGAGACCACCATGAGAGATGCATGGAGATCGATAGATGTACATCTCTGGGCGCCGGCCATTGCTGCTGCCATCAGGACCAGGCGTGCTGGTGCTTTAAGAGGACAGGCGACGGGTTCACCATGTGGGCAGCTCACATCTCCCTCTCCCTCTTCCTCTGCACTGCTAATTAATTAATTAATTAATTTAATTAATTAATTAGAAAGAAAGAAAGAGATGGATAACGAAAAAGGCACGATCACGTTATTGTATATATAATTCAAACCCCATAGCGATTCTCTAGTCTCCCGAGAAATCTCTTCGCCATCCTCGCCAATTATTCTCTCCTCTGACAAAAATACCTTAAACAAATTAAACCACACCTTCTTTGTTCCTTTCTAGTCGTTTCCTTCATAACACGTTCATACGATGCGAAGCCATGCGAGATTATACAAGATTTAAACCCAAAAAAAAAAAAAAAACTGAGGGACAAGGATTTTGGTCAAAGGAAGAGTGGCCCACCACCGACCAGAGATTCGCACTGGATGTGCAACTGCCGACGCTTTGCATGCAACATGGAAAGACGACAAAACCATGAAGATGCATATACTACAAAGAATACGTATACGCCCAATTGGAGTGTGAATTAAAGAATACAATTACAATCCATTCTTCCACGTTATTTTTGCTGTATATGCATGCATGTTTGAGAGTGTGAAGTATATCTATAACTTAATATGATATTATGACTTCACATGAGGCGCACCAATGTATATAAACATATAGTTAATCATGGTACATCGTTCTACAAGGCCGTTTATCAGCAAATTATATATGCTCTAGGCAGGACAATTAATGTCTAAATCAAATCAATGCAGGCCACCCTTAATTAAGTGCTCACTCAACCAACCAAATAAAATTATTTCACAACACATCCCGAGACGACAACCTAGATATTCTCTAAAGAGACTTATTGGGAACTTGTACCACCCTAACGTCTCGAGAGTGTGACACTAATTAGTTACATATAGGAATTGGGAAAGTTTAGTTTACGTTTGGTGAGTTTGTTTTTTATTTTTATTTTTCATAAAAAATATGATTTTTAAAAAATATATTTAGTTTATATTTTTTAGATTTATTTAAAAAAAAAAGTTATAGTGTTTTTTAGAAAATTATAGAATGAAATAAAATTATTTTTCAAAAAATAGAAAAATAGAAAATGAAATCAACCAAACGCTCCCTTAACATCTATATCTACTTGGGTGCCCTAATCTAGATAAATATTTTATTGTTATAATCAAAAAAATATTGGACCAGATAGCAAACGAACCTGAGGTGACCGATCCGATCCCACGAAAGTTTCCCCACCAGCCACCAGTTCCTGGGAGCCTAGCGTCCCAGGATTCATGCCCCATTTGGAGGAAAAATTTCTGCAAAATACACCGTAGCTAGGAATCAAACTGTGAATACCTGAGATAACAACTAATCGTTCTACCACTGCACTATAATGCCATGAGCATTTATTGTTTTAATCAAGTAATAATAGCAAGTGACTCAATGGAAATCATGTGCTTCATTTCTAAGTATGCCTAATTGCCAACTTTGATAGCACAGTGCAGCCCATTTATCGGTGATTAAAGTGAGTGATATTAGACATACCTTTACACCTAATGCTATATATCTTCTAGTTGGATTCCTCTTCTTCAATATTTAAAAATGATATTCTTTGAAGCAAAATGAGATTTTTTTGAAATCTACAAATGACCTTTAAACTCATTTCATGTCGCCTCCTTGCTAACATGCACTGGACACCATCATCGCACCTCTTTGAGCACATTTAACTGACTTAATTAATTAACCTTCCAATTTGGCATCAACTCGGTGTCTTAGATCAGGGATGGCAGAAGGAGGACCTAAGGGACCGCAAACAATAGCAGTCATCAGTAGCATAGTAATAAAAAAAATAATTAATAAAATTTTTTCAACCTCGAACGATCAATCTAATCTCACAAAAATTTCACACCAGCCAAAGAGACCGCAAACAATAGCAGTCATCAGTAGCATAGTAGTAGTCACCATTCAATGCTGTGTGTATATTAATTATCAGGCCGTGCATGCATTGACAGATAGCTCAAAGGATTCTTCTTACTTCTTCCTTTGGCTCATGTCATTCATTATTCCAGGTAGTATCATGTCGTATTTATAATAGCAAATCCAATCCACTGCATTGGACCCATGGATTAATGCTGAGGTTCATCAACTTCTAATTAGATATACCTGATGGGGTGAGTACCCCAGGGTATAGTCAGAATTTAAAATTATCTAAAACTAACAGAATCAAGAACTTTGAGAGTTGAAGTATCAATAATTGTAAGTAAACAAGTAAAATTGAGTAATTGACAATCTTTGTATAAAATTTTCTAGAGGATGAAAAAAATAGATTTAGTAATATATTAATATACGTTGATGGGGTTGAATAGACCATAGCGGACACGTGGGATGAAAAAGCTGCGTGACATGACACGATGGGTCGAAGTGACCCTCCTTCCCGGGCCTCAGGACCCCTCTCAGGGGGCGCGCCCGGGAGGGTCAGCCAGAAGACCCCTCCCGGGATCACCCTGTGGGGTTGAGGCCAGAGAGCCCCTCGGGAGTTATAGCGCCCACTCGAGCCGGAAGTCCCCGAGATCACCTCGGGAGACGGAGCCCAAGTAACGAGCGACCTCAAGTAGCAATCTCCTCCCCCCCTCTTTTTGCGGATCTCCGGATACACATCCCCGTCATAAGGAGTCATCACGACCCTTAAATGTCGCAACGGGTCGAAGCGTGATAACGGCGTAGACCGTTTCAAGGGTTATCCGGTAACCGCCAAAAGAGGGGAACGACGTGGTATGAGTCATGGTGACGTGGCACAGATCAAGGGAACGCGCCAAGTCTGCCGCCATCGGTATAAAAGGTAGCTCAACCCCTCCGGTAAGGGGGTTATGCTCTCTTAACTCTACACACATTTTTCCTTTCTTGCTGCCTTTACTCTCACTCAATACACTGACTTGAGTATCAGAGTGGGCTCCGCCGGACAATCTCCGGCGTGTTCCCCTAACGCTCGTGTTGATCTCGCAGGGCGCTGAGTTCCTCCCCGCCACAGCGACTTCCACGTGGGCAGAACCCTGGTGACTGGACATCGTCGTCGATTCCTTCAGGAACAAATTTGGCGCCGTCTGTGGGAAACGAAGAAAGCACACGAAGGAGGACCGATGGGACAACCCATTGTCCTTACAAGAGAGGAACTCGATTGCTTGGTGGCTGACGCCATCAAGGAAGCGCTTGAACAACACCAAGTCGAACAGGTTGCCTCGCAACAGGGGATGCCTGCGCGAGAGGAGATCCCCAGAGCCTCCATCTCGCACTCACGAAGATCCGTCACTTCGGTGGGACGACGGGACGGAGCAGCTCCAGACCCTCCCAGGGAGTCTCCAGGAGATATCGAGAAAGCCCACTCAGTGGCCCTCAGAGCGCAGAGGCACGGAGAAGAACAGGTAAAGAAGGAGGAACCTAAGGTCTCTCATAAGGTTCCCTCTATTTCTTTCTCCTCTAAGATTGTGGAAGTCCCCATGCCGAACACGCCCCGAGGAGCTGCCCGTCCGATACTGACCGGACTGCCTCTCCCTCGACCCGGCGGACAATCCAAAAACCTAACATTTACGAACGTCTCAGCCTGCCTGTACCGCAGCCTACAGGGCTGGAACAAGCCGCTGAATAAAAAGCAAACGAAGACGACGACAAAAGTTGCGTACCGATACGACTTACGACAAAACAAAACGGAAATCAAGGCCTCCATGGCACACAAAAGTACAGCTACACTGCTGTGACAAACGACACATCAGAACGAAAATATAGCAGTGGAAATGAAAAGAACAAAATGAACATAAAGCAGGAAAGAGTTAACAGTGTGAGTCACTCCAGAAGATCATCCTGAAATAAAAATAGAGCTGACAGTGTGAGTTCATAGAACTCAGCGAATACAAATATCTGATATGCATAGTAAGTTATACTAGCAGAAAGAGTTAAACTGGCAACGGTATCAGATACAAAAGCAGGAAAGGCTGAATACTATAATACCAAGAACAAATGATACGTACCAGAACATACCTCCTGAAAGTGCAGGTCAAATATACACTATGACCATGTACCGTAAGTACGAGCAAATACTATATCGCAAATAACACAACTGTGCTAAGATGAATGAACAGCCAACGCACCTGGGGCTATGCAAGATGCATGTGTAGCCAACGCACCTGGGACTATGCAAGATGCATGGGTAGCCAACGCACCTGGGGCTATGCAAAATACATGAATAGCCAACGCAACTGGGGCTATGCAGAATGCATGAGTAACCAACGCACCTGGGGCTATGCAAGATGCATGAGTAGCCAACGCACCTGGGGCTATGCAGAATGCATGAATAGCCAACGCACCTGGGGATATACAAAATGCATGAGTAGCCAACGCACCTGGGGCTATGCAAGATGCATGAATAACCAACGCACCTGGTGCTATGCAAAATGCATGAATAGCCAACGCACCTGGGGCTATGCAGAATGCATGAGTAGCTAACGCACCTAGGGCTATGCAAGATGCATGAATAGCCAACGCACCTGGGGCTATGCAGAATGCATGAGGAGCCGACACACCTGGGGCTATGTAGAATGCATGAGTAGCCAACACATCTGAGACTATTCAAAATGCATGAATAGCCAACGCACCTGGGGCTATGCAAAATCTAAGGCATATCTGACAACCAGTCTCAACCACTTGGAAGTCAGGATTCGCCTAAGTATGCCTCTACTCTTTGGACATGACTGACGGCCCGTGTTCAACCACCAGGAAGTCAGGAGTCGTCCGAACACGTATAATACCGACGTGATGCATGACATCCACTCATGTTACACTTCCTAACCAATCTTACAATCATCAGCATGATATGTAGGGGTTCAGGATTAATCACTCACCATATCGTAACCCTAGTAAGGGGTGTAGGTATTCTATCACTAATCTAAAATACATAACAATATGTGATAAATAAAAGGATAAGGTGGTCCAACCTCGTAGTCATACAGAAGTAAACCTATCGCCTAATCAAGCAGCTAATATCAAATATAGATATACGGAAGCAGGAAGTAAATAAAACTCTACTGCTATCTATAACTAACTATGCATATAAATTGTGACAATGTCTGAGCAGATAAGTCCAAAGTACTCGTCTCGATATGAAGAAGACCGTGTGATGAGAACTCCCCCCCCCCCCCGGTCCAAAATAATATCCGCGCAAAAATAGCCAAGTCAGTCAGTGTCCTGTATCACAAACATAAGTTTAGCTATATTCAATAATAATTAACTAAACTAATTATCAAGCCGCATAAAGATAAAATCCCAAATTACCCCGAGTTATAGGACTTAGACTCAACTTAGGTTTAGCCTAATCCTAATCAAAACTCCAACCCAAATTAGCTAGCCACCATTAAATCCAGCTATTATAGGTTAAGGTAACCCCAAGTCATGACCCACCAAATCCATTCCAACAGCTGTGGCTCACGGCAGAAGACAAATCCAGCATTCAGTGTAAAGCTAAGGAGCTGCTCATGGCAATAATCTTAAAACTCATTAAATCCAAATTCCTCAAGAACCTATTCACTATCGAATATCATAAACCGAGCACTAACAGAACAAGATCAAACTATAATCCACATAACACCTAACAACCGTAATTCAAGCTAACAAAACTCATAGAAATCAAAGACACAGAACACTAATCCAATCCTGAACAGAGCTAGCTAAAACCCAGATCAAATCAAGAATAGAGGAATCAACATCGATCCAAGCATACAGGGATACACTTGAACTGACAATTTGAAACTGAACAGCTCAAGAACTCAGGAATCCATCAGAACATAATCTTCCAGAAACTGATCAAATACACAGCTCACGGCCACACCAACCCTGAAGCAAGACTCTACAACTCAATCTTAGAACAGGGTAAACAAGGGAAAAACAAGAAACATGCGGAAACCAAAGCCGAAACTAGAATTCATGATCAAAGAACCGCAGCAACCACACCAACCAGCGAAATCAGATTCAATTCCGTTCAAAAACAGAAGAAGGCAATACGAAATCAACTACACATCGGAGCAATCCAAAACAGACCCAAAGAAAACTATAAATCCATGGAGATCTATTCACCAATCCATCTATGCCGAGCTCAAACAAGCAACAACTTACCGGAGACAGCCACCGCACGTCCAAGCCCCTCCTTCGCTTGGATTTGCTGAAATCCGGCAACTACCGATCACTCTCCACCAACCTCCCTCCAAGAACCCTAGATCCACGAAGGATCATCAAATCGCGATCACAATCGAGAACGAGTTGCAACCATGAAACACCTCTCAGCATTCATGTTCATGTGCTTGATTTGTAGAAAATACGCCCCCGGGGCTATGGTGTAGCGGTAAGGTCACTAGTTGTTAACCCATGCATCCGCGGTTCGATCCCCAGCTACGGCGCATTTTGCAAGAATTTTTCCTCCAAATGGGGCGCGAATCCTGGGCCGCTGGGCTTCTAGACTGACCATCGCGAGCGCTTCCCGATTTACCCTGGTGACCGGTGGGAAACTTCCGTGGGGCCGGGCCGGTCACCCCAGGTTCAATTTGTCTGCTGCCTGGTTCATCATATAAGAGATATAAGAGCATAGTAACATGGGATAAAAGGACGAAAATATCGTGGATCATCAAACTATCCTTTAATGTATGATCTAACGTACGTGTTCTCCAGAGTCCAGTGGCTACCGATGAGGAGAGCGAGGTGGATATGACATGTACTTCAACAAAAGGTTAAATCGGCATCAAAGAGTCTCAACCGACTACTCCGATACTCAAGTTAAGATTTGATTGAGGTGTTATATGTGTGGAAGGAAAAAGATGGATAGGAAAGATAAAACCTGATGAAGTTGATGAATAGAGAAGAAGTTCTTTGTCTTCACCTTTTCCAAAATTTATATATCATCTAAAGAACATCTCCGGGTCAATGTTACAGAGACTAGGGGTGAGTAAAAATTCGGGTAAATCGAATAAACCGACCGAACTAACCGATTTTTTAATTTCGGCTCGGTTAATTCGGAATTTCGATTAATTCGGTTTTAAAAAATCGGTTATATCGGTTCGGGTTCGGTTTTGCATATTGTTATCGGTTAAATCGAAAAAACCAAAATACCTGTCCGGATTGGGTGGGCTGTGGGGGCTGGACCGCAGGGTGGGCTGCTTCAGTGTTGTGTTGCTGGTGACTGGTGTTATGGTGTAAAATGTAAAACGGCAAAAGCCTAAAAGGTAAACCCTAAAATTTCTAATTCCCCGCTTGGCCGCACGTAGTCCTCATGCACTCACGCTCGTCGGCGTCGCTCGCCTCTCGCGTTCACGCTCTCAGCTCTTCTCCTCTCCTCTCGCGTTTGCGTTCAGCTGCTACGTTCACGCTCTCTGTTCTCACAACCGATCAACTACAAGGCTACAACTCCGTCGGTGGTCCTGCACAAGCGCAACTCCTCTCGTCCCCGTCGCCGACAATTCTGCGTTCATCTTTGCGGTCCTCTCCTCCCTGCTTAACCGTGCCTCCTCCCGTGACCCGTCGCAGTCTCGCAGAGCATTCGGTCCTTCCTCTCACTACTCAACGTCTCAGCCGGTCAGGTAACCCTCCATTCTTCCCTACTCGCTGGCTCACTGCTCTGAGTTCTCACCTTAATTCTCAGTGGCTCCCTGCTTAATAATTGATATTGTACTGGCATATGAATTCTGATGAACTCAAGTTTCATATTTATCTTTCAGTTATAGTTATTTATGTTTTTAACAGTTTTATCAACATAAATTGGATTTTGTAGAATTTATATTGATTGAATTATATGTCCTTTATTATCTTTCCCATTCTTGCACCTTTCTCATCTCCATATAATTCAATCAACATAAATTTTACAAAATCCAATTTATGCCTTGGATCAAGCACCACCGCAATATAAAACAACTTATTAATTTTCTTGGAATCTCCCCAATATTTGTCAAATTTATTTTTCATTTAATTCCCATGGAATACACATCAAGATCATCACTTTCTTGCCACTCCATCAAGATGCTAAGAATGTAACAAATCTCATGTGCAAAAGTATTGGATGTGACATACAAAGAACCAGAAACTTTTAATGTTAGCTCATAAAACACTCGTAGTAGAGATGCAAAAAGTCTAACATTAGTCCAATCTACACTTGTTGGCTTCCTATCAAAAGTCTTTAATTCTCTTTTAGGTTTACCATTTGATTCAAATATCATCTCTCCATTTTCATTCAAAATAGTATGTCATTCTATGTATTGAAGATCTAATTTAAAACATAGATCTTGTTCATCAAACCAATCAAAAGCTCTTTCAAATTTTTTAGTTGTATTCAACATCAAGAAAGTTGAGTTTCATCTAGCATAATCAAGTTCTTGCTTTCAATTTTTTCAATCTCTACACATTCTTTGAATTTGCTTAATCTAGAGGGAGATTGCTTAACATATTTGTTGGAGGAAATTCGGAGAATTTACAATAAATTGATATTACAACAATAATTCCAACTTATCTGTTGAGTGGCCCGAGCTGCTTTTTCTCAAACTGCAGTCTCTCGAGCAGTATCTTCTGAGCTCCCAACTAGGGTCCCGAGCTCCCGAACAGTGCCTCCCGAGCTCCCGAGTGAAGATCCCGAGTTTCCGAGCAATAGTTGGGCATCTCCCGACCGACCAGGAATTTTGTTGAGGCCTGCGCAGCGCAGTTTCCTTGAAACAGATTCGTCCTCCTCCGGCGGTGCTTCGAGACTCAGATGGACTTCTGTCTCTCAGGATACAACAGCAGATCACGGGCACTACTGAGCACTCGTTGCTCGTGGCGAACTGAGAAAGTACCCGACTGCTATCAGAGGAGGTCGGGAAGGAGGATATAGGCTCAGACCCCCGTAGTATTCAATGACGAATTAATCGTCATTTACTGCCAATTACCCGGCCTGGGGGTTACTGATTTTGCATTAATCAAAAGTTAATGCATCAGTTACTTTTGAGCAAAACTAATTTTGGCACAACATTGGTTCATCTGTTTGGACAAATTTTGCCCCGACCGGTCGGACATTCGACGCGCGTAGGTCGTGCACGCACACGAGTTTACTTGGTTCAGTACAAATCCGAGCCCTGGATTTGCACCCCCCTGCGCACTCACGCGTGAGAGAGAGCATCTGCCCTAGCATTTGTTCACAACTAACATGCTTGTGAAACAATATAAACCAACCATTTTGTCTTAAAACTCCCAATGTGGGACTAAAGCCCCACTCACAAGGGAGTCTCTTTATTCTCCTCCTCACTTTCTACTCATTAGAAAGTTCCAATGTGGGACTAAAGTCCCACCACCTCGCTTTCCATTCACATGATATCCAACAATATTTAATTGCATTTCTAACCTTCATCACAGATTGATTTATATCTTTTAATCCATTAGTAACAATCAAATTAATTATATGAGCTACACATCTCATATGAACATATTCTCCCTTCATAATAGTGGAATCCCAATTAATCATCTTTTTTCTGAAACTATTGATAGCAACATCATTCGAACTTGCATTATCAACTGTAATAGTGAAAATTCGATCAATTCCCCAACCTCTCAAGCAATTTTCAATGGCTAAGCTAATATACTCACCTTTATGACTTGTAATTGGACAAAAATTGAGAATTCTTTTCTGTAAATTCCAATTTATATCAATAAAATGAGCTGTTAGACACATATAATTGATTTTTTGAATCGAGGTTCATGTATCAGTGGTCAAACAAACTCTTTGTGTTGAATCATTCAATAATTTTTTTTTTCAATTTTTCCCTTTCAACTGTATATAACTCAACACAATCATGTGCAATTGTCCATCTTGAAGGAATTCAAAACTTTGGACATACCATAGTCATAAATGTTTTAAATCCTTCTTTTTCTACAAATTTGAAAGGGAGTTCATCCATTACGATCATTTTAGCTAATGCTTTTCTAGATGCATCTTGATTAAATTTTCAAGAAGTTAAACACACCTCGCCCTCTCTTGAACTTTGTAAAGTTAATTGTGCATGAGTTGTTTCAACAATAGAAGGATTTTTTTACATGAGGTAATATGAGATCTAAAGCTTGTCGTTCCATTCTTGTATGGATCACAAAAAAAAATCTTTATCATAATATTTGCATTTAGCTTTTATCTCCAATGCATCATTAGTAAACATTATGAAATTATCCCATACTTCACTTCTTGGTTTCATTATTTTTCTCTTCATTAACTTCCCTTTAGAATCTACAGTCATTTTTGTTCCCACTGAAGGACCAGTTTCAGATTGTGGTATTGAACAACTATTATTAACATCCATATTTGAATAATCTCCTTACATTGATATCAGATCAAAGATGGACAAATACTGTTCAAAATATTGCAAGATGTGATAAAACTATTAAAAACATAAATAACTATAATTGAAAGATAAATATGAAACTTGAGTTCGTCAGAATTCATCAAATTCATATGTCAGTACAATATCAATGATTAAGCAGGGAGCCACTGAGAAGGTGAGAACTCAGAGCAGTGAGCCTGTGAGTAGGGAAGAATTGAGGGCTACCTGTCCGGCTGAGACGTTGAGTAGTGAGAGGAAGGACCGAATGCTCTGCGAGACTACAACAGGTCACGGGAGGAGGCACGGTTAAGCAGGGAGGAGAGGACCGCAAAGATGAACGCAGAACTGCCGGCGACGGCGACAGCGACGAGAGGAGTTGCGCTTGCGCAGGACTGCCGGCGGAGTTGTAGCCTTGTAGGTGATCGGTTGTGAGAACAGAGAGCGTGAACTCAGCAGATGAACGCAAACGCGAGAGGAGAGGAGAGGAGCTGAGAGCGTGAACGCAAGAGGCGAGCGATGCCGATGAGTGTGAGTGCGTGAGGATTGCGTGCGGCCGAGCGGGGAATTAAAAATTTTAGGATTTACCTTTTAGGCTTTTGCTATTTTATATTTTACACCATAACACCAGTCACCAGCAACACAACACTCTAGCAGCCCACCCTACAGTCCAGCCCACCCTGTGGACTAGCCCCCACGGCCCACCCAATCTGGTTCAGTATTTTAGTTTTTTTGATTTAATCGAATAACAATATGCAAAATCGAACCCGAATCGATATAACCGAAATAATCGATTTTTTAAAACCAAATTAATCAAAATTTTAAATTAACCAAATTAAAATTAAAAAATTAATTAGTTTGATCGATTTATTCGATTTATCCAAATTTTTACTCACCTCTATACCCTATGAACATAGATTCGACCAATCCGCACTGTCATAATATTCTAGCCCAGTTTAATAAAACTGACCCAAAACGTTTTGTTTTTATTTTTTTTTTTTAGGTTTCTACTACTGGCTGCCTTCAAATACGTTGTTGGGAATTGGGATCCGATAGGACAGTGGACGCCATGCCTCGAATAGGGGAAAGGAACTTTTGATTCTTTATTTCTTTCTGCAATAGGTGTCTATGCTCTTCTCCCGTCCGCGTACGTTTCGACTCTGGACAGATCCTCTCTCACATTTTCTTCCTGTCCCATCTATATCATTTTACAATAACGATCACACTATCCACTATCTCCGATCATCGTCTCAAATAAAATTATATTTTAGAAGATACGATGAATCCATCGGGATCGTCATAATTACGATCTCGCCAAATTCACTGTCGAATCCGACGAGATTGCAATTGCAGTGATTCTGACTTGTTCACTGTTCTTCCAGAATATCATTTGATTCACTACGACAATTAAAAATCATCGATGATCCTGTCGACAAGCGAAGATCGATTCTCGCCCGGCTGACTCGGTCTGACCAAGACGACCCGGTCTGCTGTAACTTGGGGGGTCGGTCCCGAGCTTAAATGGGGATCAAGCTCAAGTCACTCAGCTCGGACCAGAACGAAACTCACAAAGTGGTGGTGTGGTTGCAAAATGGCAGCGATCCCTTCTCTGGGACTCAAGCGTGGTTTATATAGGGGAGGGGGGAAGTCTTTCATCGTGTGGGACGTCACATCCCATTAAGGCTCGCTCAGGGGTCAGACTGAGCAAATGAATATTTCCGCCGTGGGGTGAGACTGACACAGCCGCCTGACAGTCTGTAAACTTGTCCTTTCCGACCCTTATTAATGTTTGGCGGCTATGTCAGGTAATGATTGCGTTCAACGCCTTTTCCCCTTAATGCCGAATCCTGACAGATCTGACCTCTTGGTGTCCGAGCTCTGGCACCCGACCCGAGGCCACTCAGTTCTAGCTCCCGACCTCTTGAGGTCCGAACTCCGGCACCTGACCTGAGGTCGCGGAGCTCTAGTTCCCGACCTCTTGGCGTCCGAGCTCTGGCACCCGACCCGAGGTCATTTAGCTCTAGCTCCCGACCTTTTGAGGTCTGAGCTCTAACGCCCGACCTCTTGATGTTCTGTTTACACTTTTGACCTGACCCGTGAAGTCTGGCAAGACCCAGCCTGATCTGTCTCGACTTGAGGTCACCGAGCCCTAGTTCCCCGACCTCTGGCAACGTCGGTACTCTCGAGCTTGACCTCCTGTGATGTCCGAGCTCGCGAACCCGACCTCTTAGTGCCCTGCCTAAACCCTCGGCCCGGCCCGTGAGGTCGAGGGTGAGCTGGCCCGGTTTTCCCTGACCCGGATCATATCCGGTTAACTCCGACCGGGCTCGCAACTTTCCTCCCGAAACAGAAGGCCCGGATCACAAGCCACCCCTTCAAGTCTAGTCGAAGGAGGCGTCAAGACCGACTGACTAGGCTCCCGGCCCGGTCGGCCTGACCTCCTTTCCGCTTTCCCGCGCGTCCCTCGTATGCCGAGTTGATACTTTGAACGCCCGACCCCTCGTCAAATCATTCATCAATGCCGGCCCACGTGTCATCCTCTGAGAGGGAGCCCCTGGCCTTGAGGAGTCATGAGCATGGCTTCGCGCGGTGTCCGAGAGAAACTTCGAGACCTAGGGATTTGTAGGGAATGGACGGTGGAGAGCAGAGCCCGCCATTTTTCCCCTCTTCATCCGACGGTCATCCTTGCTTTGCTCGCACTATAAATAGGCCTAACCCATCATTTCGCCCTTTGTCACTTTGACTTCTGCTTCTTCTTCCCTTTCTATCCAACCTCCGTCACCCGACATCTTCAGGTTCCGACGATCAGTGCTTTTGGTGATCAGCGTTTTATCTTGAGCCCTAACATTAGGTATTCTTCTTCTCGCCTAATATTTCTTCCGTTAGTTCCCGAGTCCGACCATATGGCCAGCTCATCTTCTGCACCCGGGTCATGGTATACCACCACCCGCTCGACCTTGAGTCTGGGTTCCTTAGAAACCCTTCGTCTAGACTATCGCGTTCCGGAAGATCACCCTTTTGTTCTCCCCTCTTGGGATGACCGGCCCAACCAAGCCCCCCTGAATTACTTTACCATCTTCAAGGATCACTTCCTAGCCGGCTTGCGATTTCCCCTGCACCCTTTTATTGTGGAGATCTGCCGGTACTTCCAAGTGCCTCTTTCCCAGCTAGCCCCGAACTCGATCCGCATTCTGTGTGGCACAGTGATCATCTTCGAATCTTTCCGAGTTCCCCTTACTCCTCAGGTCTTCCATCTCTTCTTCTATCTTAAAATGCAAGAGCCAGGCTATTTTTTTTCTAAGCCCGGGTTAACACGGCCTTTCTAGATAAAGTTCCCTCCTCTAACAAGGGGTGGAAATCTCACTTCTTCTATATAAGCACTACCCCGACCGCGTCTTGGCCGACTGCCTGGCTGGAAGAGCTGCCGGCTCATCCTGCTGCTCCCAAGAGATATCGTGCCAACCCCAGCTTTCAGCTGGCCTTCTCTAAGATCGGGGGACTTCGTTTCAACGCCGGTAAACTGTTGAGAGAGGCAGTGCTCTACATCTGCCGGTTGAGTCAAATCCCAGCCAGACTGCCCGACACCTATGGTAAACTCCCATTTTTACTTACGACTCTTTTAATGCTAACTAAAACTCTTTCTGACTTGCAGCTCAGGCTCTGATGGACGCCCTCCTGGATGATCAGCTAGCCTTGGAAGAAGAGGCATTGAACACCCGGGCGGCTGAACTACTAGCGAGTCGAAGTGTGCCGCCCGTGAGTGCGGCACCGGCTACCGAACAACCAGGCGAGGCGGGGAGTGGTTTGGAGTTGGAAATATTAGCTCAGAGCATTGAGGCAGCCCTCCCCGAGGTCCACGCGGAGGCAGAAGTGCCGACTGTTGCCGCGGGTCAGTCCTCTTCCCGAGCGTCCAAGAAGAAAATACGTCCCAGGGAGGCTGCTTCCTCCAGCGCTTCTGCGGCCCAAGCTCAGCCCGAGGGGGTGCCCGATCTGCCAGCCCCCCCGGTCCGGTCGGGTTAGAATTCGACTGTCAACCCCCCGCTCGGCCTCTCGTCGGCCGAGAGCTTCAGCCCCGTCCTCCAGCACTTCTCGGCCTGAGGTCTCCCTCCCCCGTCCGAGCTTACCCCGGTCGGGAGACTTAGCTTCCAGCTCGGCCCCTACTCTCCCTGCGTCCGTCGTTGATCCGGTTGGTGAAGAGGTCGCCGCTGCCCTGCTAGCGATGCATGATCTCCCTCGAGTACCAGTAGAGTTGTAGCTTCCTTCCGAAACTCACTTACTTCGGATGGTCGAGCCCCAGCCACTCAACCTGCACGGTCATCTATCTGCGGCTTCGGACCAAGGCCTGGAGTTAACCGAAGGACGAAGTCCTTTCAGTCTGGCCGACAACTTTGCCGTGGATATGGTCAAGGTATACCTTTTCCTACCCTTCGCCCCTTTCATTCTCTTCTCACATCGCTCGTTCTTGTGTAGCTGTGGGTCGGGGGCCAGGCGGTCACTAAGGCCTTGGTCACGAATGTTAGGGAACGCCGGGCGGCTGAGCACAAGATACAGAACTTAGAGCACCAACTAACTCAGTGTGCCCTCCCCCTGGTGACGAGGGTCAGACCCAACTCAGCAACGTGATAACTTCCTTGCGAATGCAATTGGCGGAGGGTGATATCGGGTTGGAGCGAGCACACGAGGTATTGGCGGCCTCAGCCCGTGAGATGGATCAGCTCGGCACCCGGCTAGAGGCCGCCGAGGCCTCGAAGAAAACCGCCCTTACTCTTGAAGCCCGAGCTCGTTCTAACTTAGACAGGAAGACCCTTGAGGCCCGAGACTTGCAACGGCAGCTACGGGAGGCATCTGCTGCTCACAAGCAGACACTGCAGGACAAAGAAGCAGAGCTCGCAGCCTTGAAGGGAAAAGAGACATAACTCCAGGCTCAGCGAGAGGCTTTTCAGGCTTTGGAGGCCCAACTGGTAAGTACAGAAGCAGGCCTGGCAGCCAAGGATGCCCAACTTAAAGAGCGAGACGCTGAGGTGGCCCGCTTGCAGAAAGAGCTAGCCGATTACATAGCTGACGAACCGGCCCGGATTGAACAATCCCGGTTAGCCTATATTCAGTCTCAGCCCTTCCGGCACCAGGTGACCCAGAAGATTGTAGGTATGATCATGTATGGGGTAAAGGGCGCGCTGCAACAGCTTACGGAAGTAGGTCATCTCCCTGCCGACCTACCTCCCAACGTAGTAAGGCCTACTCTGATCAAGGCCATGATCCCCCCAGATGCCTTTCTCAAATTTACTTAGTTTATCCTTTCAACTCCTTCGCCCTAGCTAATTCGCAGTTTGTTCACGCTCGGCCTCTGACCTTTTAGGATTTTGTAACGACACTTGACTGCCTGACTTGGTTTTCCTTACAGCCCAATTTTGTGATGCACTCGGGCTTTTTCTTATTTTAGACGACTCACCCTTTTCTCTATTCAACTTGATTGTTTGTAATGCGCGAGATTTTTGCTAAGTGTTGCTCACTCGATGCACTCGCTCCACTCGCCGAAGGCCAGTTCCATAAGCCACTCAGCAAAACTTCGCTAAGTATAGATTGCTTGGGATACTTAAGCTATTATCGTGAGGCAGACTCCATTAGGTCGGATAAGGAGTTTTTGCCAAGTGTCGACTGTTAAAGGCATCTGCGTTATCAGACGTTCGACTGAGCTAACGTCCGAGCTCAGGAGTACCCCAGGGTCAGGTTGGTATTCCAACTCGGGGGTCCTGTTTGGTCGGGTCAGCATGCTGACCTGACCATGCCGTTCGATTAGGTCAGTACCTTGTCTGTGACGCACGAAATCTCTATTAAGTGTTATTCGTTCAACGCATTTGACTTATTCTTCGGAGGTCAACATTTGCGTCTTGCGATAAACTCTCGCCTAGCGTCGACTATTCGGGATACTTGTACCCTTCGCCCAACTTTAACTTTTTTGGAGGAATCTTTTGCCATGTATGGGAGGCTCAAGATCATGGTGCTCTTAACTGCCCCATCGGGTCGATATCCGGACTTGACGATATGGCCCAATAGGGTATGCACATTGACTCGGTGATTTTGCTCGGTCGGGTCGGCACCCTGACTCGGCGATTCTGCTCGGTCGGGTCGGCATCCTGACTCGGCGATTTTGCTCGGTCGGGTCGGCACCCTGACTCGGCGATTTTGCTCGGTCGGGTCGGCACCCTGACTCGGCGATTTTGCTCGGTCGGGTCGGCACCCTGACTCGGCGATTCTGCTCGGTCGGGTCGGCACCCTGACTCGGCGATTTTGCTCGGTCGGGTCAGCACCCTGACTCGGCGTTATGTCTTGTTCCCCTCAAGTTAACCCTATCGGCGAAGCCAAGTTAGCCGATGCGTTTCGGTTCGACCAGATCAGCCTTACTAAGCCGACCTACTGTCTTTCAGAACGTAGAAAGCCACGCCCCGACCGCAGATACTGTGGCGAGATGTCACTTCATACTTCCCCTGAGCAAGAGTATGGACACCGTCCGACTTACCCTGGCCGAGCGTGGACTGCCATGCCCGACCGGGCCCGACCGAACGTGGAATGCCACGTCCGATCGGCGCCGAGTCCGGTGGGTGCGTGAGGACAGGCTCACTTATAACTTGCCTTAGCAAGAGTTTGGACACCGTCCGACTTACCCTGGCCGGGCGTGGACTGCCACGCCCGACCGGGCCCGACCGAACGTGGAATGCCACGCCCGATTGGCGTCGAGTTCGGTGGGTGCGTGAGGACGATCTCACTTATAACTTGCCTTAGCAAGAGTCTGGACACCGTCCGACTTACCCTGGCCGAGCGTGGACTGCCACGCCCGACCGGGCCCGACCGAACGTGGAATGCCACGCCCGATCGGCGCTGAGTCCAGTGGGTGCGTGAGGACAAGCTCACTTATAACTTGCCTTAGCAAGAGTCTGGACACCGTCCGACTTACCCTGGCCGAGCGTGGACTGCCACGCCCGACCGGGCCCGACCGAATGTGGAATGCCACGCCCGATCGGCGCCGAGTCCGGTGGGTGCGTGAGAACAAGCTCACTTATAACTTGCCTTAGCAAGAGTCTGGACACTGTCCGACTTACCCTGGCCGAGCATGGACTGCCACGCCCACCTGGGCCCGACCGAACGTGGAATGCCACGCCCGATCGGCACTGAGTCCGGTGGGTGCGTGAGAACAAGCTCACTTATAACTTTCAGGGATGGCCTTTTGGAGGGTCAGAGCTCTTGTTATCATTGTATCTGAGTACAGTTACAAGAATCATTTCTCTCCACTCTCCTCACGGTACAATCTTAGGTGCACTGCACTCCTGGGTCTTCCAAGCTGCTTCCCTTGAGCGTCTTGCAGATAGTAAGCTCCTGACCCCAATGCCTTAGTCACCCGAAAAGGGCCACTCCACTGAGGCTCCAGCTTGCCTACTTCTCCCACTGGCTTGATTCTTTTCCATACCTTGTCCCCTACTTGGAAATGTCGGGGTATAACCTTCTGATTGTACTGGCGCCGCATCCTTTGTTGGTAAGCGGTCATGCGAACTGCAGCCTTGGCTCGGACCTCCTCAATCAGATCTAGCTCCGCTCGTCTTTTCTCTGCATTATCTTCCCCGTACAGATGTCTTCTGTCTGATTCACAACTGACCTCCATGGGCACCACAGCTTCGCTACCGTGTACTAACTGGAAGGGTGTGCACCCTGACCCTTCTTTAGGAGTGGTCCGGAGAGCCCATAGAACCCCGGGTAACTCGTCCACCCAGGACCCCCCGACCTAGTCCAACTTGGCTCTGAGTCCCTTCAAAATCTCTCTGTTAGCTACTTCGGCCTGACCATTACTTTGGGGGTATGCCACTGAGGTGAATCCCTGTTTGATTCCATACTCCTTGCACCACTCTCTTATTATCCGACCTTGAAATTGCCGATCATTATCCGACACCAGCTTGTGCGGGATGTCATATCGACATAAGATATTCTGCCACAGGAACTTCTTCACTGCTTGTTCGGTAATCCGGGCTAAGGCCTCTGCCTCAATCCACTTGGAGAAATAATCCACTGCCACTAGCAAGAACTTCTTCTGACCAGCTGCCCTAGGGAATGGTCCTACTATGTCCATGCCCCACTGGTCGAAGGGACATGACATAGTGGAAGCTCTCAGCATCTCGACAGGTCGGTGAGATAGATTCTGGTACTTCTGACAAGAAAGGCAGGAAAGGGTCAATCTCTCGGCATCCTTCTGGAGGGTCGGCCAAAAGTAGCCTGCTAGTAAAACCTTCCGAGCCATGGACCGACCTCCTGAGTGGTTTCCGCAGGACCCCAGGTGTACTTCTCGTAGCACGTAATCTGCATCTTCTTCTCCCAGACATCTGAGCAGTGGTCGGGAGAAGGCTCGCTTGTATAGCGCATCTCCTATCAGAGTAAACCTGGCCGCCCTTATCTTGAATATTCTGGCTTGCTCCGAGCTGACCGGAAGAGTCCCTTCCTTCAGA
The DNA here is from genome assembly GCA_024364735.1 of Boesenbergia rotunda. Classification (NCBI taxonomy): domain Eukaryota; kingdom Viridiplantae; phylum Streptophyta; class Magnoliopsida; order Zingiberales; family Zingiberaceae; genus Boesenbergia; species Boesenbergia rotunda. Next base: position 153,665 of record JAGFNQ010003479.1, read on the forward strand.
TAGGTTATGAAGGGAGCTCGCCAGTCTCCTTGTATTTCCATCTCCGCTTCTCTCTCCACCTGGGCTACCAGCATGACCTGAGGTGATGGTCTGCGGAAGACCCAGGGATGGACCGAACTGGCCAATCTAGCCAATTCGTCAGCTTTGGCATTATCCCCCCGAGGGATTTGTAAAATCTGGACCTCTTGAAACTTTGCTTGTAATTGCTTGTAAGCCTCCACATAAGCTTGTAGCTGCTCATCATTGACCTCGAACTGCCCAGTCACCTGCCGAGCCACCAGTTGGGAGTCCGAGTGCAGGACGACCCTAGTAGCACCCACATGTTTGGCCGCTTGCAGACCTGCCAAGAGAGCTTCGTACTCTGCCTGATTGTTAGTAGCGGGGTATGTCAGGCGTACGGCTAAGTGTAGTGAGCTTCCGTCAGGGGAGACCAACAAGACTCCCATGCCACTCCCGGCCCGAGTGGCTGACCCATCCACATAGATCTTCCATATTCCTTCTTCTTCCTCTGCATGGAGCTCACTTAAGAAATTAGCTAAGGCCTGAGCTTTGATCGCAGTCCTGGGCTAGTACTGAATATTATATTCGCTCAGCTCAGTTGTCCATTTGACCATCCGACCCGAGACTTCAGGGTTGATCAAGACCTTCCCGAGTGTGCTATTGGTCAATACTCGGATAGGATGAGCCAGAAAGTATGGTCGAAACCGCTGAGCCATCAACACAAGAACATAAGCTAATTTCTCGAGTATAGTATACCTACACTCGGCCTCTTTAAGTAAGTGCCCAAAGAAATAGACCGGTTGCTGCTCGGTTTCTTTCTGGGTTACAAGCACAGCACTCACAGCTCCCTCAGTAGCAGATAAGTAAACATACAGTGGTTCTCCTTCCCCGGGCTTGGCTAACACCGGCAGGTTGACCAAGTAAGTCTTCAATTCTTCAAAGGCCTGATCACATTCAGCGTCCCATTGGAACTTGGTGGCCTTACGCAGAATCTTGAAGAACGGCAGACTTCGATTAGCCACCGGGAGATGAATCGGGATAAGGCAGTGATCCTTCCCGTCAAGCGTTGGACTTCCTTGAAGTTTCTTGGCGGTGGCATGTCCAGCAGAGCCCTCACTTTGCCCGGGTTGGCCTCTATCCCTCGTTCAGTCAAGATGTAGCCCAGAAATTTCCCGCTTTTGGCCCCGAACAGACATTTTGCAGGATTGAGTTTAAGGCCATACCTCCGAAGGGTGTGGTAGGTCTCTCGGACATCGGTTATCAGGTCAGCAGCTCGGAGGGACTTGATGAGAATGTCGTCTACATACACTTCTACATTTCTCCCGAGCTGCTCTTTAAAAACTTTATTCATTAGCCTTTGATAAGTTGCCACGACATTCTTGAGTTCGAAAGGCATAACTGTGTAGCAATAGGTACCTTCGGCCGTGACAAAACTGACCTTCTCTTGGTCATCCGGGAATAACGGGACTTGGTGATATCCCTGATAGGCATCCAACATGCAGATAAGTTCACTCCCGGTGGTAGAATCTACCATCTGATCTATTCTGGGGAGCGGGTAGCAATCCTTGGGGCAGGCTTTGTTGAGGTCCCTGAAGTCAATGCAGACCCTCCACTTGTTGCCCGGCTTGGAGACTAGCACCACATTGGCCAACCAGGCAGGAAATTGCACTTCTCAGATGTGTCCTGCCTTCAACAACCTTTCCACTTCGGTCTGGATAATCTTGTTCTGCTCGGGGCTAAAATCTCTTTTTCTTTGCTTCACAGGTCGGGCGTCCGGGTAGACGTGCAGCTTGTGTTCCATGACTTCGGGCCTGACCCCTTTCAGATCTTGCTGAGACCAGGCGAATACATCTTGATTCTGGGCCAGACATTCTATCAGCTGTTGCCGGAGGTCGGGCGGCAACCCAGGAGCTATTCTTACCTTGGACTCCTCTCGGTCGGGTGATAATTGGACCTCCTCCTTCTCTTCCCTCAACTCAGCCCAGGGGGAGGGCTGAGAGGACTGCACCATGTTGCAACTGGTCGGCGCAGCTCGGAGGGCCTTGCTTACTTCCACTCGGACATCATCTACGTAACACCGGCGGGCAACCTTCTGATCTCCTTTAGCTTCGCCGACCTTATCTCCTACCGGAAATTTGACCTTCAGATAGAAAGTTGAGGCTACGTCTGGAATTCATTCATCGCCGGCCTACCCAGTATAGCGTTGTAAGCCGAAGGTGCATCTACTATCAGGAAAGTAGACCATCTGGTCCTCCTCAAGGGCTCTTCCCCCAGTGAAATGGCTAGTTTTATTTGGCCGAGGGGGTGAACTTCATTGCTGGTGAATCCGAACAGAGGTGTAGCCACGGGTTGTAACTCAGTAGTTTCAATTTGAAGCTGCTCGAATGCCTTTAAGTATAGAATATTCACTGAGCTTCCTGTATCCACAATGGTCCTGTGGACTTGATAATTTGCTATGACCGCCGTGATGACCAAGGCGTCGTCGTGCGGTACTTCGACTCCTTGTAGGTCAGTGGGGCTGAAGCTGATCTGCGGCCCCTGAGCTTGGGAGGAACTGCGACCCACTTGATAGATATCAAGACGTCTGACCTGCGACTTCCGAGCCCTATTGGAATCTCCATAAGTAGGTCCACCCGAAATTACATTGATAGACCCGTGCACTACATTCTGTTGATTAGCTTGCTCTTCGCTAGCACTTCCGTGCTCGGCGAAGCCGGGGGTCGGGAACAACTACCTAGCGATAGGGGCGGTCGGTCGGGCGGGGGACTCGGATTGGCCTGGCGGTGCTCTTCCCCGACTTCGACCACCTCCTTGATGAGCTCCTCTTGGGCTTCCTCGACCAGTACGACCCCGACCTCAGCCGGCCTGCCAGCAGTCTTGAAGATCGTGGGTGTGGCTGTTATGAAACGAACAGTAGGGCTGCCACCTGGAAGGGATGCAACCATGGGCCACTTGCTGAACTATTCCCCTCTCGGCTCCTGGTCGGTGTTCCACAGCTCTGGGGCTTCTGAGAGGTCCTCCAGGAGGTATATTTCTTTGATGTTGCTGAGGATTCTTGGGTGCAGGCCTGACCTCCGGCCGCCTGGCGGCTTGTGCTTCTTCGACGTCCACATATTTACTAGCTTTCCCCAAAAGACTTTCAAAGTCCTTCGGGGGTTTCCGGATCAAGGATCTGAAGAACTCGCCCTCTTGTAAGCCCTGTGCGAAGGCACTGATTAACACCTCGGACGTAGCGGTGGGAACGTCCAGTGCAACTTGATTAAACCTCTTGATGTAGGCTTTTAGGGACTCCCTGGAGCCCTGTTTCATGGTAAACAGGTTTAAGCTAGTCTTGTGATGTCTCTTACTACTGGCGAAATGCTGCAAGAACAGCCTTTTGAAATCAGAGAAGTCCTTGATCGATCCTTCTGGGAGTCTGTCAAACCATCGCTGGGCAGGTCCTGCCAAGGTGGTCAGGAAGGCCCGGCATTTAATACTATCGGGGTATTGATGTAGCATTGCAGCGTTCTCAAATTTCTTTAAATACTCTTCCGGGTCCGTTGCTCCTCCATACTCAGGGATGGAGAAGAGTCGGAAACGTTTAGGAAGTGGCTCTTGTAAGATGTGGTGAGCGAAGGGGAACCCAGTGAGTTCACCCGGGGCCTGGCCGAGAGGAGCCTTGCCCTTGTCGGCTCGAGCCCGACTAGAGGAAGCTTCGTGGGGATCAGACTGTCCTGCTCCCTCGGTTGATCCGAACAGAGCTGGATGAAAGTGAGGGTTATCACCCTGCCGTGCTCCTCCTTCGGTGCCCATGCGTGCAGTCTGCTCGGCCGGGCCTACTTGGGCAGGCCGGGTAGCTACTTGCTGCGCCTCCGCCAACTTCCTAGCCTTGGCTTCTACTAGCAGGTCGAGGTCTTCTTGTGAGAGCATCACGGCCATCCGGTTAGAATCACTCATCTTCAGCTTTCGATCAGGCGAGATTCCCACAGCCGACGCCAAATTTGATCCTGTCGACAAGCGAAGATCGGTTCTCGCCCGGCTGACTCGGTCTGACCAAGACGACCCGGTCTGCTGTAACTTGGGGGGTCGGTCCCGGGCTTAAATGGGGATCAAGCTCAAGTCACTCAACTCGGACCAGAACAAAACTCACAAAGTGGTGGTGTGGTTGCAAAATGACAGCGATCCCTTCTCTGGGACTCAAGCGTGGTTTATATAGGGGAGGGGGGAAGTCTTTCATCGTGTGGGACGTCACATCCCATTAAGGCTCGCTCAGGGGTCAGACTGAGCAAATGGATATTTCCGCCGTGGGGTGAGACTGACACAGCCGCCTGACAGTCTGTAAACTTGTCCTTTCCGACCCTTATTAATGTTTGGCGGCTGTGTCAGGTAATGACCCGTGAAGTCTGGCAAGACCCGGTCTGATCTGTCTCGACTTGAGGTCACCGAGCCCTAGTTCCCCGACCTCTGGCAACGTCGGTACTCTTGAGCTCGACCTCCTGTGATGTCCGAGCTCGCGAACCCGACCTCTTAGTACCCTGCCTAAACCCTCGGCCCGACCCGTGAGGTCGAGGGTGAGCTGGCCCAGTTTTCCCTGACCCGGATCATATCCGGTTAACTCCGACCGGGCTCTCAATTTTCTTCCCGAAACAATCGATAATATTCGATCGACGATCGAACGACTCATCGATCATTGTCAACGAGTACCGGACAGACAAGATAAAAATTCTCTAAGACAGAGGATTTCGTCCCTTCGATTAGCTAGGTGAGAGGTACGGTTAATAAATTTTATGATTTATTTTTTTTCATATTACTTTTATAAATTGACGAAGATACCAAATACGAAGAATGAATTTTAGATTATTGATCCAGGCGTATGATTTATAGAAGGGTTGAGAGCCTGGCCGGGTTCGGTCATCGATCTGAACCGGTGCTAAGCGGACCGGGACCCAGGATTACCCTGAGGTCGGGATCCTCGAGGTCAGCCTTCCCCGGTCGGGACCCTTGCGGTCAGCCTTCTGAGGTCGGGACTCTCTAGGTCAGCCTTCTGAGGTCAGGACCCTCTAGGTCAGCCTTCTAAGGTCGGGACCCTCGAGGTCAGCCTTTCTGAAGTCGGGATACTCGGGGTCAGCCCTCCTAAGGTCAGGACCCTCGAGGTTAGCCTCCGGAGGTCAGGATACTCGAGGTCGGTCGTCGGAAGCCGGGGCACTCAAAACCTATCAGCTAGGTCTAGGATGACCAAGGCAGGTCATTAGAGGTCTGCCTCTCAAAGTATACTAATAGAGGTCAGGTATTCATGATGCATGGAGGTATCCGGACAAACGCAAGCCTCTCCTATCACATGAGTTTTCCTTAATTAGACATTCGGAGGGTAACCCCTTCTGACACAGCCATTGCCTGGCAAAGCCATCATTAATTAAAGAGGGACAGAGGAGACAGTTCCAGCATGGTGTCAAGCGGCGGTAGCAGTCTCTCAGCATTAATGTAGCTGTCCCCATCATAATCTGCTGCTCGATCTTCTCTTAATGAGATGGGACAGCTCGCACGTGGGGAGACCCTTTCTCCCCCCTATATAAACCCCATTGAAACTGTAGAGAGGGGATCGCTACCATTTTGCAACCACTCCACAATATTGAGAGCCCCATTTCGGTCCGACCTCCCCGCTAGAGCAGCCCAAGTCGGCCTGGTTAGACCGAGTCGCCCAAGGAGGAACCGATCTTCGTTTGTCGACAGGATCATACACATTCACTACGACCTACGCCGGCCAGTCCCTTTCCCTCAAGCAGCTCCTTTTACGGATCTCCCGCCGCTGGTACAAGACCCTAGTCACTCGCCTCTACGTCCTGCTCCTCACCCTCGGCCTCGCACTCCTCTACGCTCTCGCTATCGCCGCCCTAACGCTATCCTCTGATCACCCAACTCTCTTGCCCCCCTACGGCGCCCTCTCCTTGATCTTCCCGATCTTCCTCTACCTCTACCTCTAGACGCGCTGGAGGATGAGCCTGGCGATTGCCGTCGCTGAGGAAACCTGGGGAATCGGCGCGCTTTCCATGTCGGTGGTGCTCTTCATCGGCAACAAGAAGAGGGGAACTCTGCTAACCCTCGTGCTGAAGGTGGTCCAGATCGCGATCTTTGGGGCCTTCGCCGCGGCGATGGCAGCGCAGTCGCCGGGCCCACCGTCTCCTCCCGAAGATCAGTTGAAGCTCTGGGCCGGCGTGGCGGCGGCGAGCTCGGTGTTGGAGCTGTACGCCATGGCGGTGTACACGGTGTTCTATTCCGAATGCAGAAAAAGCCATGGATTGGAGCAGGATAAGAGCGGGAATATCTGGGGGTTCATCTACACCAACCTTCCGTCTGCTGCCACGGTTGTGTAATCGCTATGTTTACTTCGGATCGCTGCCATTTTGCAACCACTCCACAATATTGAGAGCCCCATTTCGGTCCGACCTCCCCGCTAGAGCAGCCCAAGTCGGCCTGGTTAGACCGAGTCGCCCAAGGAGGAACCGATCTTCGCTTGTCGACAGGATCAAATTTGGCGCCGTCTGTGGGAATCGTAGGAGCCAGAGCGGAGCTCAAGGCCGGAAGCTGGAGGCCCGTCGCAGCTTGCTCAGGACAAGAGGGCGGCATGGCCTGACCTTCCTCGGTCGGTTCGGGAGACGAGGGTATGTCCACGCTGTGAACCACCCGGCGGCGCTTTCGAACCAAGCCGGGGGAAGCTTCCCGATCCGTTTCTTCTTCTTCTGCTTCCTCGACCCGGGCGGATGTCCCCTCAACAACCACCCGAGTTGTCGCTCCCGTCTCCTCAGTGGGGGAATCCTCCCCGGGGCCGATGGCAGCAACTATCGGCGGCTCAGGATCTGAAGCAACAGTATTGGCCCGGGCCGCCGCACGAGCGGCTGCTAGCTGGGCAGCCGACGCCCTCATGGCGTCATCCTCCCGATCCAGTACAGCGTCAACCCTAGCGCTGAACATGACTTCGGCTGCACCAAAGAAAGAGCCTTAGTTAGCATTAACAAGCTCACCGAGCAAGAAGAAACGTACCGAGGGTGCCAGGTAGCTCTGCCGGGACTTGGCTCAGCTGGAATAGATACAGCATCCCCTCGATCAACAGCTTGCCCGCGTGATATCGAGCTCCCCCGAGCTTGGAGACTGCCGACCGGTAGCCGGGTTTTGAACGGAGGTTCTTGGGCAACTGCGGGTGTTCAGGCAGGTTTTCTAACCACGTGGTAGGCCAGTTAGGTCGGGGGACTGATTGGATATAGAAGAAGTGAGATTTCCAACCCTTGTTGGAGGAAGGCACCTTCTCCAAGAAGGTAGAGTTGATACGAGCCTGGAAGTAGAAATTCCCGGGCTCTTGCTTCTTGAGATAATAGAAAAAATAAAATACTCGAGGCTCTAAGGGGATTTTGTGGGTGGTGAAGATGATCACGGCGCCGCACAAGATACGGATAGAGTTCGGGGCTAGTTGAGACAGGGAGACCTGGAAATAACGGCAGATCTCGCGAAAGAAAGGATGTAGGGGAAAGCGCAGACCGGCTAACAGTTGGTCGGAAAAGACGGTGAAATGACTTAAGGGAGGCTGGTGTGCCCGACCTCGACGGTCGGGCTGAGTTATCGAGTGGTCTTCTGGGATCAAGTAGTCTATGCGCAAAGTTTCTATCTGACCTAGGGTAAGGGAAGAACGAGTAGTCAGGTACCAGGGCTCGGGTGGCGCAGATGGAGGTGCAGAAGACGATGCCATCGAAATAAAATCAGGAGAGACACGATAAGGGCTCGGCAAAAAGAAAAAGTACCTAGAAAACGAGGTTCGCCGGAAACACTGTTCGTCGGAATCGAAGAGGTCAGGCAGCGGAGGTCGGACCAGAATTGGATGAGAAAGCGAAGGTCAGAGTAAAAAGAGGGGAAATGGAGGGGGTAAGCCTATTTATACTCTGGGTAAATCGGGGAGGACCGTCCGATCAGGAAAAAGGAAATGGTGGGGTAAACTCCTCGCCGTTCGATCCCAGTCATTTCCCAGACCTCGAAGCTTCGCCCGCACGACGCCCTAGCCATGCCGATGACGTTTCGCCTTTCGAGGCGCCCAGTCGGGAAGCGACACGCGCCCTCACATTAATGAGGGTTTAATGTCAAATCTCACATTAATGAGGGTTTAATGGGAGATTTGACGGAAGATATGGCATTAAGTGGAAGGATCAACCGTACGAAGTGACGCGCGGAAAAAAAAAGGGGGGAAAAGCCGACCGAGCAAGGAGCCTAGTCAGTCGGATTACACTCCTCCTTCGACTAGACTTGAGAGGGAGGCTTGTGATCCAGGCGTATGATTTATAGAAGGGTTGAGAGCCCGGCCGGGTTCGGTCATCGATCTGAACCGGTGCTAAGCGGACCGGGACCCAGGATTACCCTGAGGTCGGGATCCTCGAGGTCAGCCTTCCCCGGTCGGGACCCTTGGGGTCAGCCTTCTGAGGTCGGGACCCTCTAGGTCAGCCTTCTGAGGTCGGGACCCTCTAGGTCAGCCTTCTAAGGTCGGGACCCTCGAGGTCAGCCTTTCTGAAGTCGGGATACTCGGGGTCAGCCCTCCTAAGGTCAGGACCCTCGAGGTTAGCCTCCGGAGGTCAGGATACTCGAGGTCGGCCGTCGGAAGCCGGGGCACTCAAAACCTATCAGCTAGGTCTAGGATGACCAAGGCAGGTCATTAGAGGTCTGCCTCTCAAAATATACTAATAGAGGTCAGGTATTCATGATGCATGGAGATATCCGGACAAACGCAAGCCTCTCCTATCACATGAGTTTTCCTTAATTAGACATTCGGAGGGTAACCCCTTCTGACACAGCCATTGCCTGGCAAAGCCATCATTAATTAAAGAGGGACAGAGGAGACAGCTCCAGCATGGTGTCAAGCGGCGGTAGCAGTCTCTCAGCATTAATGTAGCTGTCCCCATCATAATTTGCTGCTCGATCTTCTCTTAATGAGATGGGACAGCTCGCACGTGGGGAGACCCTTTCTCCCCCCTATATAAACCCCATTGAAACTGTAGAGAGGGGATCGCTGCCATTTTGCAACTACTCCACAATATTGAGAGCCCCATTTCGGTCCGACCTCCCCGCTAGAGCAGCCCAAGTCGGCCTGGTTAGACCGAGTCGCCCAAGGAGGAACCGATCTTCGCTTGTCGACAAGATCATACACCTTCACTACGACCTACGCCGGCCAGTCCCTTTCCCTCAAGCAGCTCCTTTTACGGATCTCCCGCCGCTGGTACAAGACCCTGGTCACTCGCCTCTACGTCCTACTCCTCACCCTCGGCCTCGCATTCCTCTACGCTCTCGCTATCGCCGCCCTAACGCTATCCTCTGATCACCCAACTCTCTTGCCCCCCTACGGCGCCCTCTCCTTGATCTTCCCGATCTTCCTCTACCTCTACCTCTCGACGCGCTGGAGGATGAGTCTGGCGATTGCCGTCGCTGAGGAAACCTGGGGAATCGGCGCGCTTTCCATGTCGGTGGTGCTCTTCATCGGCAACAAGAAGAGGGGAACTTTGCTAACCCTCGTGCTGAAGGTGGTCCAGATCGTGATCTTTGGGGCCTTCGCCGCGGCGATGGCAGCGCAGTCGCTGGGCCCACCGTCTCCTCCCGATGATCAGTTGAAGCTCTGGGCCGGCGTGGCGGCGGCGAGCTCGGTGTTGGAGCTGTACGCCATGGCGGTGTACACGGTGTTCTATTCCGAATGCAGAAAAAGCCATGGATTGGAGCAGGATAAGAGCGGGAATATCTGGGGGTTCATCTACACCAACCTTCCGTCTGCTGCCACGGTTGTGTAATCGCTATGTTTACTTCGGATCGCTATCATTTTGTAACCACTCCACAATATTGAGAGCTCCATTTCGGTCCGACCTCCCCGCTAGAGCAGCCTAAGTCGGCCTGGTTAGACTAAGTCACTCAAGAAGGAATCGATCTTCACTTGTCGACAGGATAAATTATAATTTAGAAATAAATAAGGAATCGTACGTGATTGGAACGGAGGCTGATGTTCACGGCTCTCGCTGTGCTGTGCTGTGCTTGTCTCCACTAAGATCTCCCGTTTGATTCTCTCTCACTAGCCTTGTTTTTAACTTGTAGGTCTCGTCTGCCTCTGCAGGAATGCAACGGATTTCCATTGCAGCTAGCTAGCCAGCTAGCGACTAAGATAGTAATACAAATATTCCATTCAAAATCTTCAGTATAAATAAAACAAATATTCTTTGATGGCTTTTAGATGTTTATTTACCATTCAATGAAATACAAAGCTTTTAATGAACGTGGGTAACTAATAATTAATATGTGAATATTATCATCTTAAAAGTTAAATGTAAAAATTTAATAAAATTAATAAATTTATTATCTGTAAATGTTAGTAATAATTTTTGAATTAATAATTTCATGATTTATCTTTTTATATCAATTTTGAAAAAATTATCTTTACAACTTTTTAACGAAAGTTATTGCCACGCGATGAATTGGGATGCCTTGAAATCTGTGTTCCATGTAGACAGTCTAAATCTGAATCGTATCATAGAATAAGTACGATAATTGTGCCCATGAAAATCGGGATTTTGATAGTCTCCCATTCCCATAGGGTAAATTAACAATTTATCATAAGATTAAGCACGAAATTTTATATATATGGCAAATCTTCAATTGTATTTATCTTTGGATATTAAATTTTATCACCCATCTAATTTTAGTCACAGAATGCTAAATCACCTGCTTAATCTATCTAATTTTAATTTTGGCCTCGAGACTATGATGCAATGGTAAGAAGATTTGTCGCAATATTAAACATTCATGGTTCGATCTCCAACTATAATGCATTAATAGGAATTTTTTTCTCCAGATAGGGCGTCAACCCTAAGACTCTGGGCTTCTAGACCGTCCATCGCGAGCGCTTCCCGATTTATTTTTACGGCCGATAAATTTTTTTATAAAATAAACTTCGTCATCATTTCATTTGCTAATTAAGAACAATATGGAGTAGTAGTTTTACAAAATTAAACAAACAAATTCGGAAAATTATTGGGATCTCCGATGAAAAATTTTGAGAGTTTTTTAAAATAAAAAAAATCTCAAATAAAAAAATTTCAACCATTATGAGGTTTGAGGTTTATAGTAAAAAAATAATAGCGAAAATTTAAATCTATTTTTTATACTAGAATATGGAGCTCATGGTTAATGAAAAAAATAATATTGCATTGTGATTTGTGATTTATAATATAGAGCTATATATTATTTGTAATGTAAGATTTATAAAAAAAAATTATAGAGAGATTTTTTCATTTTAAAGAGAATTATAAAATCTTATATTTTTGACGTGACATTTATATGACACATTGGAGATAACAAAAAAAAAAATATTTAATCATTAGAGATGCTCTTTTATAGTTGGAAATCTTTTATAGCCGCATCAAAAATTAAAAACCTCATTTTTGAAAATTTATTCTCCGTTATCATTAACCTCTCCAACGAGAAATTTAAAAAAAAATAAGAATATTAGGGGGCATTTGGTTTACTCCATTTTTTATTTTTATTTTTTAGAAAATCGTATTTTTTTATTTTCTAAAAAATAATTTTCTTTCTTTTTCTAATTTTTTAAAAAATATTATATTTTTTTCTAAAAAAATTGAAAAATATAAACCAAATACATTTTTCTAAAAAATTATATTTTTTATAAAAAAATAAAAAAAAATCTACCAAACGTCTTCTTAAATTCTCTGTATTAAATCTTTTTTGCATGCAGCTTAACATGCAACTTTTAAAAAATAAAAAAAAATATGTAAATTCGATTTCAAGATTTTGAGATCCATTTTTAAAAGATATTATAAATCGTATTCATGTACGTAGCTTACATGCAACTTTTAAAAAAAATAAAAAATATATAAATTCGATTTGAAAATTTTGACATCGATTTATAAAAAATATTATAAACCTTACTCATGCACGTAGTAGGGATGGAGTTTATAATAAAAAAATTGATAACATAAATCTCATGATATAAATTCCTCGTTATATTAATTTTAAAGATGAGTTTGATTAAGATTAGCATGCATAACTTTAATTAAGTGATTATAAATTAATCACTTAACTTTTATTACAAGGAATGAAATATAATCCGATTTCATTTAGTTCAATTTAGATGATTAAATATATAATCTAATTTATTTTGGATGTTTACTATATAATATAGTGTAATATTTTATCATATTATTTTTAATTTAATTTTAAATATGATAATATTATATGTTTATCTAAATTAAAAATAAAAAGAACAGATGATGTTATATATTTGTTTGTACCATTGATTCAAGTATAAAAAGTTATATAAATGATCGGATTATTATATTTATTTTAAAATTTGAAAACTAAAATATTAAAATATATATAATAATAATATTAGTAGTGGTAGTATTGATATATATAAATAAATAAAATTGGATTTTTTTTTTATTTTTTAAAATTTAGTTAGATTATTTCATTGAATCTTAGAACGCATATTTGATTTTAATTAAATAAAAATTAAAAAAAATAGTTCTTCCGCTGGTAGCCAACGATGCTTGTTGCCCGTCGACGATGCTCGTCAGACCCGTCGGCCTCCTCATAAAGAAAAACTTAAACGGCTAACCAAGATTATTTATAATAAACCTAACTCAAACGCATCCTAATAACCATGAACTCAAGGTAGTTGCTAGCGTGAATTTAAATCACTCGTTACATTAGCATTAATAGTCACGAACTCCAGGTAATTATTGCGTGCATGATAACGTTGTCAGTATAGATGATAAAAGTCAATTCGTTCTTCCTAGCCCGATACTAATCCGCCTGTCTCAGGATCAAATATAAAATGTTTGGGGTATCATCCGGGTAAACTATCGAGAAGATATAAAGTAATATAATTTCATCGAAATTAATATTGAATACTATCTCCGTAAATAATATTACTCTGCTGCAGGTGCTTACGAATAGCAGCAATTCGTTTCCTAAGAGACAACGATGATGTCTCGAAATAGCAGCACTACAAATTTCGAGACTAGCGAATTTTTTCGTAGGCTTTTCGTATGACGTTTTATCACTTTTTTATGAGGGATTTTATTGAGAATGTGATTTGTCGATAATATAGCTTCCCCCTATAAGTTTTGGGATAAGTCTGAATTTATCAACAAAGTATTCATCATTTTCTTTAGTATTTGATTTTTACGTTCGGCAACACCATTTGATTGAGATGAATATGACGTCGTTGGCTGATGAATAATGTCAGATTCTGAACAAAACTCATCAAACGGTGCATTGTATTCTTCACCTCTATCACTACGAATTATTTTAATTCGTTTATCAAGTTGATTCTCAACTTCTGTTTTATAGGTTCTAAAAGCCTCCAAAGTTTCATCTTTACTTCTTAAAAAAAGACATAACAGAACCTTGTGCAGTCATCGATAAAAATAATAAAATACTTTTTACCTCCTCTAATTTACACGAATTTAAAGTCACATAGATCATTATGTATCAATTCTAGAGGAGTCGTTAACCTTTCGACTGAATGAAAAGGTAATCTCGTCATCTTAGCTTCTACACACACTTCACATTTGTGCGTTTCATCAACATTGACGTTTGGTAATAAATTTAATTTGATGAGATGTTTCAAAGTATTATTATTAACATATCCAAGTCGATCATGTCATAAATTAAAATACTAAACAACGTAGTTGGAAGCTTTTATTTTATTACCATCAAATTCACGGTGTACAGTTATTACAACTATTTTGAACAGACTCTGATCTAAATATCTCATACCTACGAATACACCATTCTTCGTAAGTATAAAGTTGTTTGACTAGAATACTAGTCTAAAGCCGACCTTAATAAGTGTCGAACCAGAAACTAGGTTCTTCCTGATGTCAGAAACGTGGAGCACATCAATGAGTGCTAATTCCGTCCCAGATGTCATCTTCAGGACAACTTTCCCAAGTAAGACAATCGACGATGTAGTAAAATTGCCCATATAGAGCTTTCTTCCACTTATCGGAGTATACTTGGAGAACATCGTCTTATCCGAACAGATGTAACGTCTTATCTGAACAAATGTAACGTGTTACTCCAGTATCGATTCACTACTGCTTCAGGTTGTCTATCATTGTGTTGGCTTCAAACATGACCGAAGTGAGATCTACTTCCGATAAATCGCGTAGTTTGTCATCGGAAGTTACGACATGGTTCGTAGCATCATTCTTACTCTTGGCTGGTTTCTTCGGGCATCTACAATCTTTGGATAGGTGTCATGGCTTTCCGCAGTTGTAGCACGAGCCCTTGAATTTCTTACCTTGAGCCTTTTTCTTGAATTGTTTCGGCTTCTTGGCGTTTGTCTTAACCTTATTGGACATCTCGTCGCAGTTGTAGCACGAGTCCTTGAATTTCTTACCTTGAGCCTTTTTCTTGAATTGTTTCGGCTTCTTGGCGTTTGGCTTAACCTTATTGGACATCTCGTCAATGGTCCGCTTCGTTCCTCTAGAGTCGGATAACTTTCGATTATCCTCTTCTATTCGGAACCTCAGGATCAGGTCTTCAAGTCCTATGTCCTTTTACTTGTGCTTAAGGTAATTTTTGAAATCCTTCCACGACGGAGGGATTTTCTCGATTACCGCGGCTACTTTGAAAGACTCGTTCAGCTTCATGCCTTCGGCATCCAGATCATGCAGTATTAGTTGCATGTCTTGGATTTAAGACGTCACACTCTTGGAATCCACTATCCTGAAGTCCAGAAATCGGTCGACATGAATTTCTTCAATCCGGCGTTTTCGGTTTTCTATTTCTTATCTAGTGATTCCCACACAGATTTTGTCGTCTCCATCGGACTATACACGTTATACAACATGTCGTCCAATGGGTTGAGAATGTAATTGCAGCATAAGAAATCTCCATGCGACCATGCATCACATGCAGCTTTATCAATGATCACTCATGATTCGAGTATGTGTTCTTGATGAAACACAAATCTGAAGCTTTTGAGAAATTCAAAGAGTTCAGAAATGAAGTAGAGAAACAGCTTGGCAAAAGTATTAAGATACTTCGATCCGATCGGGGTGGTGAATACTTAAGTCAAGAGATTCAAGATTATCTAAGGGACAATGAGATATTGTCTCAATGGACTCCGCCGTATACACCACAGCATAATGGTGTATCTGAGAGGCGCAATCGAACCTTGATGGACATGGTTAGGTCGATGATGAATCATGCAACTCTTCCAAAATCCTTTTGGGGCTATGCACTAAAGACAGCTGTTTACTTGCTAAACAGAGTCCCGACCAAGGTAGTCTCTACTACTCCATATGAGACATGGAATAGTAAGAAACCTCACTTAACTCACCTTAAGATATGGGGTTGTCCTGCTTATGTGAAGCGGACTATATCAGACAAATTGGATGCTACGTCTGATAAATGTCTATTTATTGGATACCCTAAGGAAACGAAGGGTTACCAATTCTATCATCCCTTGGAACAAAAGGTATTTGTTTCAAGACATGCTTTATTTCTGGAAAAAGAATTTCATTTACAAGAAAACAGTGGGAGTGGCATTGAACTTGATGAAGTTCAAGAAACTCCAATAGACATTACAGAGACACCTAGTCTAGACCCACAACCAATAACTCATAATGATGAGCTATCAGTTGAACCTAAAACACCACCACCTCTTCGTAGGTCTGATAGGACACGCAATATTCCAGAGAGATACGGATTTCTCATAAGTGAATCGAATGACGATGAACCTATCAGTTATGAAGATGTTCTGAAAAATTCAGAAAGGGACAAATGGCTTGAAGCCATGAAGTCGGAAATGGATTCCATGTACGAAAATCAAGTATGAGACTTGGTTAACCCACCTGAAGGGATTAAGCCCATAGGGTACAAGTGGGTTTTCAAGAAGAAAACCGACATGGAAGGTAATGTAGTTACCTTTAAGGCTAGATTAGTGGCAAAAGGATATCGTCAAAAACAAGGAATTGATTATGACGAAACCTATTCGCTAGTAGCTATGCTTAAATCCATTCGGATGCTCCTAGCCATAGCAGCTCATTATGATTATGAGATATGACAAATGGATGTGAAAACAGCTTTCCTTAATGGAAACCTGCTTGAGGATGTATACATGATACAACCTGAAGGTTTCACATCGGTTGATAAAACCAAAGTGTGCAAGCTTCGACGATCCATATATGGACTGAAGCAAGCATCTAGGAGCTGGAACATCCGTTTTGATGAGACAATCAAAGAGTTTGATTTCTCACAAAATCCTGACGAACCTTGTGTGTACAAGAAGGTTAGTGGGAGTGCAGTCGTATTCCTAGTATTATATGTCGATGACATATTACTTATAAGAAACGATATATCAGTTTTACAGACAGTTAAAATTTGGTTGTCCAAAACTTTCTCCATGAAAGACCTGAGAGAAGCAACCTATATCCTTGGGATTAGAATCTATAGAGATAGATCAAAACGGCTGCTTGGTCTTTCGCAGTCTACATATATAGACCGAGTGCTAAAAAGGTTTAGCATGTCGGAATCCAAGAAAGGTTACCTTCCCATCAGGCATGGGATCAACCTTTCAAAGTCTATGTGTCCGCGCACAGAAGACGAGAGGATTTGCATGAATAAGATTCCCTATGCATCCGCAATAGGATCTATCATGTATACTATGTTATGTACTAGGCCCGATGTATCGTATGCTCTGAGCGTCACAAGCAGATACCAGTCGGATCCAGGAATGGATCATTGGGCGGCTGTCAAGACGATCCTTAAGTACTTAAGAAGAACTAAGGATGTGTTCCTATATATGGAGAAGGAGATATGGTAATACGTGGGTATACAGATGCCAGTTTCCAGACAGATAAGGATGACTCCAAATCTCAGTCTGGATACGTATTTACTTTGAATGGAGGCGCAATAAGTTGGAAGAGTTCCAAACAAGACACCGTAGCGGATTCTACCACGGAAGCTGAATATATCGCAGCTTCGGAAGCAGCAAAGGATGCAGTCTGGATCAAGAAGTTTGTCTCCGAACTTGGTGTGGTTCCAACCATTGATGAAGCAGCGCCGGTTTACTGCGACAATGATGGAGCTATTGCACAAGCAAAGGAACCAAGGTCTCATCAGCGATCCAAACATGTGCTTCGCCGCTATCATCTGATCAGAGAGATTATAAGTAGGAATGATATACAAATTGAGAAAAATCCCACTGAAAGGAATTTAGCGGATCCTTTAACTAAGGCCTTGCCTCAGAGCAAGTTTGAGGGTCATGTTAGAGCCTGTGGTATTGGATACCGTAGCGATTGGCATTAGACCAAGTGGGAGTTTGTTAGTGATATGAGAGAAGTGTCCTAAGGCAATCGCCTTATGATTGTAAACATTTATTTTAATAAATGCAAATTCACTATTTGAGTATACATGTTTGTGTATTTGATTGGGATCTTAAACTCACTTACTGAATGTCCGCAATACAATTCACAGCATGAGAGAATTTGTGATGAATTCACAACTAGTGATTATCTCTACATGTGCAATTGTGAAGTATTGAAATTATCCCTAGTCGATGAATTGATAAATACGGACACTATCAATTCTGTTGAGACTAGCATGGGTTATTCTCTAATCAGCTGATTCTCACTGGCTGGTGACATTGGGATGTCCGGAGATAAACATGGATGCTAGTTAAGGGAACTAGTTCATTGGAGTGACTGGCTGTAAAACTTCACATGGTAGTCTATACATAGACATGTCAGTGAAGCTCTTACTGCAGCTTAAGTGCGATGTTCCTTTGACTTGCGGTGTTCAAGTCATCTTGGTCATGGAGACTTATGCTTTAACATCTTAAGCAAGCATCTCCAAGGAGGTGTGGACCCAGGATGGTTGTGTATAAGCTGAAGTGCCCGAAGATGTTTGAACAGCCTACAAAGGATTCACCACTCCTTGCGAGGAGATGTATACCCAGGCCTATCGTCGGATTGTTACTCAAAGCCTCTGGCCAGAGCATATCATGTTTAGAGTATGAGTCTCTTAAATACATGAGAGTAATTAGAAATCCAAAGGACGAGAAAGACACTACTTGGGCTAGGTGTGACGTAGTCAGCTTAGTGGGGACTGACACACATAGACCGTGTCCTGAACTAAGTGGGTATAAGATGGTGAAGGGAATGAGGCACGATTCATTAGAGCTGCTGAAGGGTTTCAGAATTATTTCTGAGGTCAACCGTTGATCTTTCGATTAATTGGGGGTCGTGATGTACTACTAGGTGTCACTCATGATCGTTCTATAATTGGTTAATTATAGACGGCCAACATAAATCGAAAGCCTATTTAGTCACACGCACTACGAGTAATTCGAGGGATTTAAAACGAGTTGAAAATTAGATTTTCCAATCAAGAGAAATTAAGGCGAATCTGAATTAATCAGAGGCGCAATGGAAGCTTAAAATGGCTAAGTCTTTTGAAGGCTTATCGGGCGAATTAAATGAGTTTAATTCGCGATGGGTTCGGCTCGGTTTGGCCGGCCAAAGAGGGTGCCAACCCTCTTTGGTTTGGCCGGCCACAATAATGGGGAGAAACCAATTTATTTGGTTTAATTAATAAAATAAATCTAGCGCGATTTGTTTTATAAATTATGGATAAATAAATTTGTATAAAGAAATTTATATAAAGAAATTTATAGAAATTTATTCTTTTTATGGAAATTAAAATGATCCACGGAATGATTTATTTTAATTTTATAAAATCAATTATGAATTGATTTTTTCATAATAAAGAAAATTTATAAATTTCTTGTAAAATTTATTCCATATTAAAAGGAGAGATGTATTTGTTTTATTATAAAGTTAGTTATAATAAAACTTGGCTTAAACGGAATAATTCATAAAAAAATTTATAGGATAAATTTCTTATGAAAAAAAAATCCGTTAAAGGGGAGACTTGGCAAGGGAGAGACTACTATATAAAGGAACCAAGGCTAGGCTTGAATTCCTCAATATAGATTGATCAAGAGATTAATTCTCTCCCTCTCTCTCTTAATCTCTCCCTCTCCTTCTCTCTTCTTCCTAGGGCCGGCGCCCACCTCTACTTGCTAGGGCCGGCGCACATCCAGCCTAGGGCCGGCGCACCACCCTCCCTTTAGGTTGCCGTGGGTTCACACCGCCAAGAAGGAGCCATACAAGAAGAAGAAGAAGCGGGACGCAACTCCTTCCTTCCCGGAATTTAGATTCCGATTCTTGGTGGTTAGTTTCCATCTTTCTCTCTTGTTTTTCTAGTTGTGCCTTTGGAGAATCTAGTAGTTCTCATCGACACAAAACTCGTGGCTTTGCGAAGTCATCCCGAAGAGAACTCGGCGTGGACGCGAATAGAGGCGGAGCTTCCAAGGGACGCTACGGTTGGATCTCGTCCCTTACTTCGAGTTACGCGAGGTACTAAGTAAATTATTTTACTTTTCCGTAAAATTTTAATTTATGATCATGTCCACACATCATAAGGTTGCATGCTAGATACGTGGTTAAAATAATCTGAGAAATTATTTTATGCTAATTCTTCCGCAGCACGTAAAAATTTAAAATTTTACGAACCCGTATCCTTGTCAACATGCACCAGGTCCCAACACAGGTTGTCTATCATTGTGTTGGCTTCAAACATGACCGAAGTGAGATCTACTTCCGATAAATCGCGTAGTTTGTCATCGGAAGTTACGACATGGTTCGTAGCATCATTCTTACTCTTGGCTGGTTTCTTCGGGCATCTACAATCTTTGGATAGGTGGCATGGCTTTCCGCAGTTGTAGCACGAGCCCTTGAATTTCTTACCTTGAGCCTTTTTCTTGAATTGTTTCGGCTTCTTGGCGTTTGGCTTAACCTTATTGGACATCTCGTCAATGGTTCGCTTCGTTCCTCTAGAGTCGGATAACTTTCGATTATCCTCTTCTATTCGGAACCTCAGGATCAGGTCTTCAAGTCCTATGTCCTTTTACTTGTGCTTAAGGTAATTTTTGAAATCCTTCCACGACGGAGGGATTTTCTCGATTACCGCGGCTACTTTGAAAGACTCGTTCAGCTTCATGCCTTCGGCATCCAGATCATGCAGTATTAGTTGCATGTCTTGGATTTAAGACGTCACACTCTTGGAATCCACCATCTTGAAGTCCAGAAATCGGTCGACATGAATTTCTTCAATCCGGCGTTTTCGGTTTTGTATTTCTTATCTAGTGATTCCCACACAGATTTTGTCGTCTCCATCGGACTATACATGTTATACAGCGTGTCGTCCAATGGGTTGAGAATGTAATTGCAGCATAAGAAATCTCCATGCGACCATGCATCACATGCAGCTTTGCTGTTGGCATCACCTTCCTTAATGGTTGGTGGGTCTTCACGTAAAAACCGTATGAGGTTTAGCATTGTCAGATAGAACAACATCTTCTGCTACCATCGTTTGAAGTCGGCTCCTTTGAATTTCTCCAGCTTCTCTCCATGCGGATCGGCGGTCGGAACGTCGTTGATCAATGTTGTTAGGACCGGTAGGAGAGCTAGAGGGGGGTGATTAGCTCTGATCTTTGCTCGTTGATGATTTGTTGCAGCGGAAGACTTGAGCAATGCTAACACCTCTATTTTACTTGGTATATTCCAAGGGTCCACTTTCCTCACTCTCTCATATACTATGAAATATCTCCTTCTTGAGGTGGAGAAACCTCTTACAAGCTTTCAAGAAGATATATCAAAAATCTAAGCAAACACAAAAGAAATCTTACAAGATTTACACAACTTAGCTCTCTTTGCTTTCCTTACTATCTTCAAGCTTGGAATCGCCTCTTGATCAATGGAAATGCACCAGCACTAACCTCCAAGAACTCACATGAAATGACGATGAAGGAGGAGGAAGCTGCGCGAGCGATGCCGAGCGAATGTTGCTTCAAACCTGTGTGAAAACCCTATATACTCGATGCCTAGGGTTGCCTAATCGATTGCCCAATCGATCCGAATCGATTACCACGTCAGACTTAGCCGTTCAACGGCTAGTTTTTGAAGCTTAATTGATTAGACAATCGATTATGAATAACCTTAATCGATTGCCGAATTGATTCAGCACCTTTCTGTGCTCTCGCGTAATACTGCGGTAATCGATCGCCCGATCGATTACCGAACCCCTTAATCGATTGACCAATCGATTAAGGGAAGACTGAATCGATTGCCCAATCGATTCAGTCACCTTCTGTTCTCGCAACTCATTTCTCCCAATCGATCATCTAATCGATTCACACCTTCCTTAATTGATCACCTAATCGATCAAGAAAGATTCTGTTCGAGAGAAACCAACCCCAATCGATTACCCAATTGATTGATCCCTTGCCTAACCTTTGTCAACCTTGACCTGTTAGGATTTCTTTACCAAGTGTCTGATCAACCCTTTGACCAACTCGGATTTCCCTTGCCTAGCTCCCAACTAGGGCTTAACCTGGTTCCCAACCAGGTTCGCCTAACCCTCGAATTAGGTCTAGTCTCTCGGTAGACTTCCACCTTGCCAGCGTGCGATCTCCCCGATCCACATGGACTTCACCTAGTCCCACTTGGTGTGTTTAGTCCCCCTAGGACTTTTCTTGTGCCAGCGTGCGATCTCTCTGATCCACCTGGACTTCACCTAGTCCCACTAGGAGTGCCTAGTCCCCCTAGGTCTTTTCAGTCAAGTCTCCAATCAACCTTGACCCACTTGACATCATACGATATTCAAACATCGAAACATCCAACCTTAAGCTTACCAAGCTTATTAGACATAAGCTCACCCGAGCCTAGTCAAACTAGGTCAACCATGACCTAACAAAGATTGTACCAACAAATGTCATATCAGTTTGTAGAATACCTTTATTATAGAGTGCAAGTCTCTTAACTTTGTAGTCGTGGTGTAATTGGTTACCACGTCATATAAACACACAAAAAGTCTCTGGTTTGAGTCCTGGCGATGCCAATTATTTTATAATAATTATAGAATATCGTTTTACAATTGTTTGGAGGCGTCCTCCGGGTAAGTTGCTGGGAGGATGCAAACTGATATAATTTCATCGAGGCTAGTGTTGGACACTATCTCCGTAAAACGATATTGCTCCGCTACAGGTGCTTACGAATAGCAGGATTTCGTTTCGTAAGATACAACGACGATGTCTTAAAATAGCAACACTATAAATTTTGAGATTAGCGAATTTTCTCATAGGCTTTTCGAACTCTGGATGTACACAATGGGATGAATGGTAATGACTTTGTTGATTGAATGAATGAATGAATCCATCATCTAGAGAACACTATTTATACAAAGAAAAGAGGTGAGGTACCCTTTGGTAAGTGGGTGTGGCCTCTAGTTTAGGATTAATCTGAGCCCTTCTGTAACCCTTCAGATAACCCTTTGATCTCATCCATCGGATCTGAATGGTTGTAATCTTTCATATCTCCTTTTGATCTCAGCCACCATATTTGATCTGACATTTCAGATCAAATCTCTCTTCACTAACGGTCAAATCGTGACTCTTCATGATTAACGCTTCAGATTGCGTCACTTGCGATCCAGCATCCATCTGAATAGGAAATATTTTGATTGTAGAATTCTACATTTTTATCCGAAAAACACTATTGATGTAAACGATATCGATATTATCGACTTTACAAATGTACATATCGGTGACAAACTTGAAAAAAATGCTAAGACTAAAAAAATAAATATTAATATAAAAAAATTGAAAAAAAAAGATTTTTTTTTCTTTCAAAACACTACAAAAAAAAAACAGCATTGCCGACGGAATTTACCGACGGAATTTCGTCGGTAAAGGCACTTACCGACGGAATTCCGACGGAATTGTTCCCGTCGAGGGTAAATCCGTCGGTAAGTAATTACCGACGGAATTTTTTACCGTCGGTAATATTTCCGACGGAATTTAGTTCCGTCGGAATAATTTTTCGACGGAAATTAATTTCCGTCGGAAATTTTTCGACGGAATAGTGATTCCGTCGGAAATTTCCGACGGAAACTTCCCCCGATTTCCGTCGGAAATTTTCCGACGGAATTGTGATTCCGTCGGAAATTAATTTCCGACGGAAAAATTTGATTTTCTGTCGGAAACCTGTGCGATATTTTCCGACGGAAGTAAAATTCCATAGGAAATCCGTCGGTAATTAAAAAAAAATTGCAAATTCAAATTATATTTGCGTAATAACCATATATACATTCACAACTATCAAATTTCCATTCACAAATATCTAATTTCTATCATCACATACATTCACAACATCAATTATCACATAAACATTTCACATTAAAACACAAAATCCATTTTGAGACATAAACAAGTTTACTACAAATTTACTACATACAAGTTTACTACAAGTTACTACATACAAGGATAACTTCAAATTACTACATACAAGTTTACTTAAGGTCAATAGCAGAAGCTTCTTGATCAGGTGATAACTTCAAATTATCATTTGAATGAGCACGAGCAATACCCAAAGATTTTTCGATCCAGATACTGAATGACATCTTGAAATAAAAGCATAAAATAGAGATGCAAGATGTAAATCATTTCACATGGTAAATCAGCAGAACAAATCCATGCAAGATGTAAATAGAGATGATAACCAGGAAACACTCCAGTATTCAATCAGGAAAGTAGTATAAATTTGGGAAACAAAGAAGAGAACAATTCTCTCCTTGATGCTTGTAGCTTCTGCTTACAGTCTATATCAAAGATGAACTAATCAGATTTCCTGCGTTATGCAAAAAAAAATATAGATGCATATGCTCCTTTTGGATAGTCAATACATGTCCAAGAAACATGAGTACACTGAAGGAATGGTTACCTCTTTTAGAAAAAACAATTAGTCCATATATTAACTTAACTGACAGTCCTTAAGTATTTGTAAGAAGGGCCAGACTAATGTATGAAGGCAAGATATCATTTTGAAAATTAACTAAGATCACCATGCAATTGTTGAAAGCCAACCAAGATATCTATAGAAAACTTCAGTTAGCAATCAACCTCAATCCTGAACACACCTGGAGATGACCGTGTTTTCCTTGAACTAGAAAATTAGACATCTCGGAACTAGAAAAGGAATTATTTCACCAGTATAAAAATGTGCATTTACTAGAAGAAGTAACATTTTCAGATGTCAAGACATTGCAAACAACCTACTCTGTTAATGTTCATGCAAACAAGAAAACAAAATCAACAAAAAAAAGCATTTCATTATCACGAAGGCAGGAAGTTATAACATTAATTTTATGGAGCAGTATGCTCTATGCTTTATTAAATCTGTAAATATGAAGTTCATTTATTAACATTACTGAAGAATAGAAAACCAATGAGACAATTTTGGTTTCAGTTGATAGCAAAAATACACATTGAACATGCATGTGGGTGTATTCATGTATGTGTTAGATAGAAAAGCTTTTTGTTGTGTCGGCGCAAAATAAACAAAAAAAAAAGAATCATCAGATACCCTCGATATTATACATTCAATGCCTGACATGAAATGAAGGGAATGGAATGTCAATATAAGAAAACATAAAAATTAGACTAATAATGCTTAGATGCAGATATGGATAATAAGAAATGAGAAAGAAACTAAATAAAGGTCAAGAGAATAATTTCAAAGCAGCAAAATATAGGTCAAAACAATTACCTTATGATGTAGATATGGATAATAAGGAATTCTGAGAAGTTCTGAAACTTCACACGATGACCTGAGCACTGAATTCAATAAGCATGGTGTGTCCTCAGACTTAGTTGCCAGGAACAAAGCTGCCGTGGCAATCAACTAAGGGAAAAATATACAAGGAATATTAGAAGCTAATAAGCTAATTTTTAAAAGAAATAGATATAAGGCATACAACCCAAATAAGAAAACAAAACCAATTTTTTTACAAAAATATAAAAAAAAAATTAGAGAGTTTTTTTCCCTTCTTTTGTCTATAGAAAAAGAAAGTGGTAAAAGATATGAAAAATAAAACAAAAAGTTGAAGGAGAGGTGGAAGAGAAACCATGAGAACATTAAAGCTGGTTAGTAAAGTAAAACATAAAAAAGAGTTACAAGAAATACCAGAGCTTAGAGGATTTAGAGATGGTCAATGTCTTCCCCAAAATCTTAGTTGTTTCCACATCGTCAATGCTGTTTGTCCTTCATGTACTTGAATGCAGGGTGACTTACGTTGAAAAGCACCATGAAAAGCTTAGGGGAAGCATAGGATCACAAGTACGCTTGAAATTTTGTGAATGGAGAAATTGGAAACGTTTGAAAATGGTAACAAAAATGTTATTGGCTCCCTTTGACAATAGTATCCATTGTAGTAAACAAATTTGAGAGTATTGTAGTAAACAAATTTGCACAAAACTAATTGTAGTAAACAAATTTGCACTAAGTCCACCAAAATTTACCAGATAATATGAACATTATTTGCACAAAGCTAATTATGTAGATCACATCATGTAAGTAACTGCAGAAAAAAAAACAATAGTCAATACCAAGTATTCGAGTTGTTTCAAATATATATTTGAACAAATAGAAGTAAAATTGGACATATACATACAATACAAGCACACAACTATACTTTTCCGGTTTCTGAAAAATTTGAAATAATACAGTTAAAGTTTGGAAAAGGAACTCAAGGAAGACAATAATAAAGTTAAAGTTAAGAATCACAAAAACTTAATCATAAATTAATATATAATTGAACATACCTCAAAAAAACTTAATCAGTCGGCGTATGAGTGGGTCCTGGGGTGTCCTGTGATGACGGACGAGGCAAGCCATCTATGAGGAATCGCACACGACTCATGATATCCTCATCTCTCCTTGTCATATCAGCTGCCCTCGCCGCTTCATCAGCGGCTCTCCTCTCATTCTCAGCGGTCATCCAATCCGCCATCTCTCCTCGCATTGATTAAAGTTGACCGCGCAGATCTCGATTTTCTTCTAATATTCTATGCATCTCGCTGGAATAAGATGAACGGTAACTGGATCGACCCCTCAGAGCCCTCAAGCGATCATCAAATGCAACTCTGGCCTGAGAGCCAAGGCCGTAGATGGTAGAGTTCTTTGTCCGTCCACCGACAACATCATAATATATGTCGTTAAGTGCCTCGGTGGATAGAGATTGAGACTCTCCCCCCTCTACTGCAGGCTGAGATGCCTGAGCGACTCTCTCGGTCATTTTCTTCTATATTGTAAAATAGAACATGATTAATAAGTAATTCGATAAATCGTACTAAAATGTAACTAAAATAAACACTAAATAATGTTCTTACATGGATGGCCGCAGAACGAGAATCTACGAATGTGCCATCTTTTTTCTTGTGCGTCCTCACAAAGACCTCCATACTTGTGGGCGGTCGAGCTAGTTCTCGTTCCTGTATACAAATATATATTAGACGAATATTATACAAGTATGATAATAAATGATAATTATATTTCGTGCAAACATTAAATTAAACTTACCAAATCAAGAGCATGCTCTACCATTGATTTAGAACCAGACGTATGGTGAGCAGTCCCGGTACTCGGGCCACCTGGCTCGATGTTTCTATTAGCTCGAGCCTTATCGGCATTTTGTTTCCACCTCTCTTCAGACCAGGTGGCCGTCCATGCACCCCATATCTCCTCAGGAACATATCTCGGTTTTACGCCCTTTTGTCTGATATAGTAGAGGTAGTCTTTGTAAAGCTTTGCACAATTTTTATTCCATGTTGCTTTAAAATTTTCCTCCTGACCCTCCTCCCATGTATATCTTTTCTGCAATTATAAATTCAAAATTTAACATGCTAAATTGGTAAATATAATATAAAAAATCAAATATACATTGATTTTACTTACTATAAATTAATTGCAATAAAATGTCTTCATCTCATGATCTACATGTCTCCATGTTGTAGATCTGCATGGTCGTTCCTTGAATTTGCTTGTGATATAATTAGAAACCCTATGACCATCAGGAGTGAATCTGCATAATCAAAAATAAATATATCAATATAAAATATAAAAATTAATATATGAACAATAATTACATCTAATAACAAATACTTACACATCTCCAACAACGGATAAAACTCGATGGCCACGGGGAATCACTGGCTGCTGATCTGCCATAGATATATCTGCAAAAATAATATATAACAACACATCATAATAAAGGTGAGTAACAGAGTAATAAAAATACAATAAATTTAACAACACATCACTTACTAGATGAATAATAATGACACTATTTATATATCATTAGCATCGATGTCCTCCTCACTAGACTCTGATAGTTCAACAAGATCCTCACTGCTGGACATCTCTTCATCATCTATATCCTCGTAAGCCACGTTAACATCTACAAGTAATTCAGACGTGGATGGAAGTTGTGAATCAATTAAATGTCTCTCTACTTCGTCATTCTGAAATGCATCTTGATTTTGAGCAGTTATGGTGTTCGGCATTTCTATAGTTGAGCGAGGCTTAATTCGACAAACAGACAACCATTCACTAGATCTCCTTCTTTTCGTAGGGTATTCAAGATAAAAAACTTGACTCGCTTGTACCCAAAAATAAAAGGTTCAAATTTTTTGAACTTTCTATTTTTATTAACCTCCACTAATTTATAGTTTGGATGTATTCTTGTACCTGTTCTTTGGGTCGGATCATACCATGAACATTTGAACAACACACACCGTTTTATAGGTAATGCAGGATATTCAATCTCTATGATTTCTTGAAGTCTACCATAATAATCAAACTCTGTGTTGTTGTTGTCGATATATCCTTTAACACAAACTCCAGAATTATATGTTAATCTCCGTGAATCTCGTTGTGCCACATGGAATCTGAGCCCATTAACATAGTATCCAGAGTAGACCTTTATTTTACGGAGCGGTCCTGATGCAAGATTCAGTATTCTATCATCTTGCACATTTGATATTCTGCGGTCTTTCACCTACATAAATTACCAGATAAAACTGAATAGACATAAATATATAAATTTTTGATGATATTGCAACTTACATATATTTCAAACCATAATGCAAATTCGGCCTCTAACTTTTCAGCGACCTCACTTGCACCTAGTGATGGATTTTGAATATATAGTTGTTGTTCGTATAAGCTACGACAGAGAAATATTTTAAGTCAATTGGTATATCAAGCAAGCATTTAATATATACTAACAGGATTATTAGAGAAGTCAACTTACTTTATGTATGGTTTGACTTCATCGCAGTTTAACAGTATGTATGTTCTTGCAGCATCATATTCCTGTTCAGTTAACCATCTAGTAACATATGCACCCATTGGCTTACCGGGAAAGTTGAAAATTGAAAGCAATGATGGGTCATTCAGTTCAGCATCATCAGAATTTCTAGGACACTTACGATGTGTAGTTTTCACATTGTCAGCAAAATAATAAGAGCAGAAAGAAGATGCTTCTTCAACCAGATAGGCATTACGTATTGACCCCTCAACTCTTGCTTTGTTACGAACATTGTTCTTTAGTTTTCTCAAAAATCGTTCGAATGGATACATCCATCTATACTGCACTGGACCAGCTATTTCTGCCTCATATGGTAAATGTACTGGTAAATGTTCCATTGAATAAAAAAAAACTGGGTGGAAATATGTGCTCCAGCTTGCATAGTATGAGAGGAATGTCTATTTTTAGCCGAAGCATATCATCCATCATAATACACCTTGCCGTCAAATCTTTAAAAAAAAGACTCAATTCTGTAAGTGCTTGCCAAACATTCTGTGGAAGTAAGTCATGGAAAACTACTGGAATTAGTCTTTGCATGAACACATGACAATCATGACTCTTCATTCCAAACATCTTCAACTTATTCATATCCACGCATCGAGCCATATTTGAGGCATACCCATCAGGGAATTTTATTTCTCTTAACCAATTACATAAAATTTCTTTACCATCTTTGTCTAATGTATAACAAGCCTTTGGAAATCTATTGGTTGTTTGATTCATATGCAACTCTGGTCTGTTAACTAGTTCTTTTAATTCCTCACGTGATTTTGCCGTGTCTTTAGTTTTTCCAGGCACATTCATGACAGTGTTAAAATATTATCAAAGAAATTTTTCTCAACATGCATGACATCTAAGTTATGTCGAATGAGAAGAGACTTCCAATATGGCAACTCCCAAAAAATACTCCTCTTCTTCCATCCACACTTGCACATTCTAACAATGTATTTATTTATCTCATCAGAACTAGGTTGAGATACTGGTAGGAATCCATAACTGTCTATTTGATTAATAATCTCTTCTCCTGAAGCATAAATTGGAGAACATTTTCTGACTATAACATTTTTTAAAAAATTTTGTTTGTTTCGCCTGAAAGGGTGCTCGACAGGTAAAAATTTTCGATGATTATCAAACCAAGATACCTTCCCACTACAAGGTAATGAAAATGCATCAGAATCTGTCATGCAGTGTGGGCATGCTAATTTACCAACTGTGCTCCATCCAGATAACATTGAGTATGCTGGAAAATCACTGATTGTCCATAATAATACAGCTTGCAAACGAAAATTTGTTTTGCTTGCAACATCATAAGTCATTGAGCCTACATTCCATAATTCATTCAACTCGGCAATTAGAGGTTGAAGGAAAACATCTATCTTATCTTTAGGATTGGTTGGACCAGGAATCAGTACAGTAAGGAACATAAATTCGTCTTTCATGCACATCCATGGAGGTAAATTATAAGGTGTCAATATTACTGGCCAAGATGAATATTGCTGTCCCGACTGACCAAATGGCTGAAAACCATCTGCAGAAAGGCCCAATCTAACATTCCGAGGTTCCATTGCAAATGAAGGATATACAGTATCAAGATGTTTCCATGTAGGGGAATCACAGGGATGACACATAATACCTGCTTCGTGCTCATGCTCATGATGCCACACCATGTAGCTTGCTGTAGCTGCAGATGCATATAAGCGTTGAAGTCTAGCAGTTAACGGAAAATAATACATGACTTTCCATGCAATATTTTTCTTCTTCTTCCCTGGTATACGAGTACGATGCTTATAACGCGGGTGACTACATATTTTGCATTCATTCAGTTCACTGTCTTCATTCCAATATAGCATGCAATTATTTAAACAACAATCAATCTTTTCTACA
Organism: Boesenbergia rotunda; assembly: GCA_024364735.1. Taxonomy (NCBI): domain Eukaryota; kingdom Viridiplantae; phylum Streptophyta; class Magnoliopsida; order Zingiberales; family Zingiberaceae; genus Boesenbergia; species Boesenbergia rotunda. Next base: position 183,839 of record JAGFNQ010003479.1, read on the forward strand.
GGCAAACCTAATCCTCTAACCAATTTCTTTGTATCGTAGAAACTATCTGTCATTATGTTATCAGCAGGGAGTAACTCTGACATTAATTGACATATTTCATCATAACATCTTTCTGAAAAATGATGTTCCGCTTTCATATTTAACAACCTTGCAGTAGCTGATAACTGAGAATGACCAGAAGGAATGCCTTCCATAATTCTCTTTCACTAGACTTTAACATTTCATGTAATTGCTGATATTCAGGTGCAGGTATTTCATCTATGTTGGAATAATCAGTTGCATTGATCGCATCTTGAACCATTGATTGCATTGCAATATCATTAGTTAATGGTTCGAGGGGCGCAACAAAAGTATCAGATGATGAACCAACAGAAGGGCCAATTGATTCATATACATAAGGTTCTCCATGGCAATACCAATTATAGTAATTAGGCACAAACCCATTTCTACAAATATGTACTCTCACCGTATCTTCATCACGGTAGTCTATATTTCTGCATTTTCTATGATTACAAGGACACTTTAACTTATCACCATCCATACATTCTGGATGACTCTTAGCAAAATTCATAAATTGTTCCAGATCAGTAATAAACTCATCTCTGATAAATCCATTGTCTAATCTGTTGTACATCCAAGCCTTGTTCATATACATTGTTACCTAATCATAATCAAATTAAAATAAATTAATTAAGATATACCTAAATTATTCTAATTAAAGAAAGTATCATGGTGTTCAGTTAGATATAGCTAAATTCTTAATTCTATATGTTATCACATATAATAAGGTCTAACATAACATGCTAAATTAACAAGTAAGATAAAATCATATAATAACTAAAGTTACCTAATTATGAAAGACTAAAATTACAAGTAATTGCTAATTTAATAAAATTCTAACATAACAAAAAATATAAGAACCAATTATACCTGAATATGAGATGAAAGTCGGAGACGACCAGCAAAAGCAATAACCTAAGAAAAAAAATATTATAGTTAAAATTTTGATGCAAGAATAAGATCCACTCATTCAAAAGTTGATAGGTAAGGGTTGAAACCATAATTGAGCAGCTAGATCAAGTCATTCAAAAGTTGATGGGTTAGGATTGGAACCCTAATTAAGCAACCAGATCAACTCATTCAAAAGTTGAATGGTTACGGTTGAAGCCTAATTGAGAAGCCAGATTTGGACCTGGCGGTGGGTAGGCGCGGCCAGTGAGGTGCAGGGGCGGCCAACGCTGGCCGGGCGCGCGAGGTCGCTGGAAGCTATGCGCGGCCGTAGGCCAGCGCCTGCGCGAAGGGCGCGGCCCGACCTGGCCGGGCGCACGTGGCCGCTGGCCGGGCGCGCGAGGCCGCTGGAAGGCTGTGCGCGGCCGTAGGCCGGCCGTGAGCCAGCGCCTGCGCGAAGGGCGTGGCCCGACCTGGCCGGGCGCGCGAGGCCGCTGGAAGGCTGTGCACGGCCGTAGGCCGGCAGTGAGCCAGCGCCTGCGCGAAGGACGCGGCCTGACCTGGCCGGCCGCAGCCGGGCACGGCCAGACCTGGTCAGCCGGGGGCGGGGCGCGGCCAGACCTGGCCGGCCGCGCGGGAGCGCGGCCCGACCTGGCCGGACGCGCGGGGGCGTGGCCATACGTGGTCGACGCGCGCGGCAGCGCCCAGACCTGGCTGACGCGACCGCACTAGGCCAGATCTGGCCAGCCTCGCCCGCGCGAGGCCAGATCTGGCCGGGCGCGCCGCCGCGAGGCCAGATCTGGCCGCCGCGAAAACTCAAACGGAGATTTAGAGAAAGGAGAAAGCTTTATCGGAGTTTTGGAGAAAGCAGAAAATCTTACCGGAGAACGAGAACGAGAACGGCCGAGCGAGGGAGGAGACCGGAGGTGGCGACGGCGAAGAGCAGCAGATCCAGCGAAAGGGGAGATCGGGAGAAAGCAAAAGCTTTTGCCCTAATATTAGTTTTTTCCGACGGAAAGTTTATTTCCGTCGGAAATTTCCGACGGAAATACCGTTCCGTCGGAAATTTCCGACGGAAATTTCCGACAGAAAGGTATTTTCGTCGGAAATTCCGTCGGTAATACACTATTTTCTTGTAGTGTATATGGATATCACTAACTTCAGTACTCAAGTGATTGCTTGTTTAGAGTTTCGTGCAACTCCCGTCTATTTATAGATGAGGATATGTGTTGTTATTTAATATGAGAACGTGCTATTTTTAATTTCAAGATGCCATCTTTTTCCAGGATAATTTTTTTGGCCATTGCTAAATGGCTAGAATCTAGCCGGCTAGAATTTTTCTTTTTTAAAAATTTTAGATTTTTTTTTAAATTATTATTAATATTTAAATCCAATTATATCATTTCCTATTTATTTTCATATTAAATAAAAATTTTACCTATTTATTTCATATTAAATTATATCATTTCTTATTATTTTCATATTAAATTAATTTTTTAACTTATAAAAATCTATTATGAATTTTTTTTAATTTTTAGGATCATTAAAAATGTCTAAATTCAATTATATTCTTATTTTTTTATTATCAAATTAAATTATATTTTTTCATATTTATTTTTATATTAAATAAATTTTTTTCTATTTAAAATTATATCACTCTAGCTGGCCAGATTCTGGCCAAATAGAATTACCGAATTTTTTTTTATTCAGTTGGTTCCTAAATAAATGTGGAGCATGAAAAAAATATGGCATAAATAAATGTGTCATCGAGGCACGAACTTATCTGCCCTTAATTTAGTGGGCAATATGCCATAATCATGCTTGAAGTTACAAATACTTTATTCGTGGAGAAGTGTGAGCAATCGAATTTAAATTGGCGGATCGGATCCGTCAAATTAATTGCCACGCATCGCTATGATATTGTCCACGTGATCCATACATCGATCTAGACGGCCTATCGTACTTGATTAGCCTAACAACGTACGTAATTCTCTGTTATGATCATAAGTGATAAACGTATGTACCTAAAAGGCCACGGTTCACATTACACCTAGTTGTTAGCTAAGCAGATTGCAACGTTGCGAAGGATTTCTCCCTTGATCAAAATTTGAAAAATGTGACATTTATTGTGATCGATGCTCCTATTCAAACATTAGCCAATATATAATATTGTAATTTCATATTATCAACGTTGGAAGGATAATTAATTAGATTCCACCTTGTATTAATTTTTTTTTTCAATTTATATATGTGCTATTAGATAAATTCCTTTAATTAATTATTTTTTCCAACGCATTTCAACTTTAATAATAATAATAATAATAATAATAATAATAATAATAATAGAGTTAGTAGGGACACATGCGCAGAATGTTCTTAAAATAAGCTTTACATTATTCACGCGGTGATCGACTCATACAGTCACACCGACAAAACAGTGCATACAACATAGAAACAAGGCCACCTACGTGCCCGGCATATAGCTAATTATTTAACGGTAAATTAGAGATAAATCCCTATTCCAAAAATTGCCTTTGTGTCCGCTCCCCAGGTAAGGAAACATAAGTTTTAACTCCCTATTTTTTAGTTTTAACTCCCCAATACATAAATTTACTAATATACCCTTCTTACTTTTTCCGCTTTTGATTTTCCCGCATTTCTTCTCCCGCAGCTTCGTTTTCCCCCCGACACAATCTCGGCGTCCTTCACCGGCGAAATCAAGCCAGCTTCCTCTCCTCAATTTCCTTCTCCCGCGAGTTCTTGACGACACATTCTCGGCGTCCTTCACCGGCGAAATCAAGTCAGCTTCCTCTCCGGCGTTTCCTTCTTCCCAAATTTCTTGACGACTTAATCTCGTAAACCCTAATCAGCGAAATCAAGGCAAGTCGACCATTTTCCTCTCCCCCATTTCTTCCCGAGACAATGTGAAGCAAGATTATAGCCGTGTAGATCCATCAACCCACCACGAGGAGACTGAATCAAGTTTTGTCGCCGGAGATAGAGTTGAAGCCAGGCATTTTTTTTGTAGATTTTTTATCTATTAGTCGGAACTCTCTAATTATCATCTTTCTTATTTCCCTAATCGTTTAAACAAAGATTAGTGATTGATTAAGTACAACTTCGCCCTATTATGAGTATATTGTTACTATTCCTATGAGATTTCAATTTATCAATACTATTTGCATCATTCTTTAAAAATTTAAGAATTCCTTGATTATAGATAAGTGGTGAGAGGGAGGTAAATAGGCAATTATCAGCAATTGCCATTTCTATAGATAAATAGGCAATTGTTCATGTTTAATGATGATATTAAATTTTTTCTATTATTATTAAATTGAATGTTTATTGTTTGTAAGTAGGCAAATGTTTACTTGATTAATTTTCAGTTTACTTTATGGTCTAAATACTAAAATTGTGTTGGATATTTTGAGTAAGGGTTGAACAGAATCAAAGATGGTGAAGACTAAGAAAGAAGCAAAGAATAACAAAGATGCTAAAGAGGTTAACAGTAGGCAAAAAACTCAGTTTCGGTGTTCACCTACTTTTTTTAGAGCTGTGATGGATGAAGTGGGACCGAAAATGACTGATAAGCAAAAGGAGAGTATTCAAAACACTCCATTTGGTATATGGCTTAAGATGCCCAAATTGGCGATCAGCAGCTCCAGAGTTGATATAATTTTAAAAAGATTTCAGTTGCAATCTCATTCATTTGTGTTTGGTGAAAATATTGTTGTTCCCTTTACATCACCAGAGTTTTCCATTGTTCTTGGCTTACGTTATGCAGGGCAACCAGTTGATTTAGATGTGAATTTGGAGTCTAAATTTGTTGCTCAGTATTTCTCTGGGAAAGTTGGCAACGTGACCAGAAGTGCAATCTATGATAGACTATCCTCTTTAGCTGGATCAGAGAGTAACTCAGATGTGGATGATTTTGTTCGGATGTTTATTTGTTTAGTGTTTAATTGTATCATTTTTCCTGTGGCCAACTACTCAACACCTCGATTCATTATGCCATACATTGATGACCTGACCACCTTCTTTGATTATTCGTGGGGAGATGCGGCTTATAGATTTTTGAGCAATCAAATTTTCAAATATATTGGAAAGGGTGATGTTAGCAGAAAGAAGTATTTAGATGGTTCAACTGTTGGATTGATGGTGAGTATTTTTAGTATGCTTTTATTATGTTTTGTTCTGTTATACTAATAAATTTATTTATTTAGGGATGGGTATATGAAAGAATACCTTCTCTTGGAGTAGTACGTTCGCTACATACTTTTCCCAGGTTGTTCCGTTGGGGGGAAAGTAAGATACCTAACAAACCTGATTTAGCGGAGAGGTTATTGAATTCCATTGACTATAGTAAAGTAAGTTCATATTTTATAGTAGACATACTCAAATATGATGAATTGTAGTGACCTTTTAATTTTAATTGTGAAAAGGTGTTATCCATTGTACCATTTTCGGATGAAGATATACTGTTTCATCATAGGCGAGCAAGTTTTTCGGTAATATTATCATTAAATAAGTATTTTGTTAAATGAAGTTGAGAAAATATTTATTTGCTACAAGAATCTTGTAATTTTTTCAGGGCTCAGAATGTGTTAAATGTGGTGGATTGATTGCTGGCACAAGTTGGGCCAAATCTGAAGCAATGGAGAAAGAGTTTGTTGGTGAGCTACATCCACAGACTGATGATATCAGTGGGTCAGAATACAACAAGAGAGTTGAAGTTAAAGACTCCATTGAAGGTGAAATGGCTGAGTTTGTTGAAGTGCCGGTTGAAAAGAATATAGTAGAGCAATTTGTGTCCTCTATTGCAATGACGGTTAGGACAAGGGCAGACAGAATGAAGAAAAAAAAGAGTGAAATATATGTTACGCCGCCGAGTACAACACCTAAACGTAGGAGGAAGGCAGGCAAAGAAGTGTTAGCATCAATTGTAGACCCAATAGTGCTGGAAACGGTAAAATAGAGTTAATTTTATTTATTTATTGTTAACCGTGTTTCTATTTTATTCTTGTGTTCTTAAATCTATCTATATAGGGAGAGAAGACTATAGATGTTGCTACAATTGGAAGGGATGCTGTTGCGGATGTGATGAATAAATATAGAGAAACGAGAAATTTTTGTGGATATGAAGAAGCAACTGATGAAGAGCGAGAGATGGTAACAGAATATCTTTCTCGAGATAAGTTAGAGTATGTTAATCTTGTACATGTTTCCTTTTCTAGAATATTAGTCCTTTATAGTGAAATATTATATAAATTTTCAAATTTATAGTGTGGTTGTGTGGGAGGAAGATGATGTGGTCCTTGATGGCCTCCAATTCTGTGAATTCATATTTCGTAATCCAGTTGGATCCGAAATTATTGATTGTTACATGAGAATAATGAGAAAGCAAAGTGTCAAGAAAGGGTTTGAAATTTTTGGCATGGACATGGGTGTTCAGGTTTGTGGTGTTCTTTGACCTTACAAATGAAATCTTTAATTTTTGTTTACAATGAGAAATATAACTCTATTTCTACATGTAGAGAGAAGTCCTTCATAAATTGGAAGGACATAGGAGTAATCGATTGCTGCGGAAGGGAGAGTATGAAGAATTTGTTGGAAAACTTACTTCAGTGACAAGGAATCAATTAAAACATCTCAATGAAGATTTATTTACAAGATGCAGATATATTATTTTTCCCTTGAACTATGGATGGCATTGGTATCTATTATTCTATTCAACAAGAGAAGGCAAATTCAAGACCATGAACTCCAAGCCACATCCAGCTGCTTTCGGGACAGCCAAAGTTTTTGTAAGTTTCATCATTTGTATTTCAATAACTCTTAAAACATAAATTTCACAGCTGAATAAATATTTGCAGGCTGAATTTTTGGCTGGATACATGAAAAATTTCTCAGGCTTTGACCTTGGTAAAATAACAGTAATGAAAACAAAGTGCCGTCACCAAGGCGAGACACTCGATTGTGGTGTTTTTACTTGTTTGTGGATTGAGTGTCTAGCGCTTGATGATGATGAAATATGGAATTACGAAAAAGAGGTAAAGATGGATGCGTATCGGGCACACATGGCAGCAATTATTCTGTCAGATGAAAATGGAATTATGAAGAAGTAGACTTTTCTAATCTCATGTGATTATGAATTTTGGTGGAAAACGTATATTTGTTGTAAGTTGGTGTATCTGCAAATATTCTCATCTTCATCATCTTTAGCCTATGTAATTATGGTTGTGAGTTGCTGAATGTTATGGAAAGTGGATGTTTTGTTGTTGAAATATGGAAAACATGAGAGAGTTATGAAACTGAATGTTATGGAGAGTTGCTGAATGTTATGTAATTATGGTTGTGAGTTGCTTAATGCTTTTGATATATAATCTTTATTGTGTGAGTTCAGTTATGAAACTGAATGTTTGTTCAGTTATGAAAATAAATGTTTGTTCAGTTATGAAACTCATTGTTATGATTTGTGTACTCTTTATGTGCATGACATATGTGGGATATACAAAGGAGATGCTGTCAGAATTTCAGCCGAAATTGAGTACAGATCAGCAGAAATTGAGTACAGATTGACGAAAATCGAGTACAAGGTTAGGAAACCTATACCTCTCTCATGGTCTTGATGCAAAGTCCATTGTAGTTGAGTCGAAGGTTAGGAAAACAAGATAGGATCATGATATATGCCCTATTATTTGACTATCTAAGAGTTGGGAAGGCCATTGAGATTTTGAGTACAAATTGATACAATCTCGGTACACATAGGCTGAAATCGAGTACAAATCAGCCCAAATTGAGTACATATTGATGAAAATCGAGTACAAGGATAGGAAACCTATACCTCTCTCATGATCATGATGCAAAGTCCATTGTAGTTAGAGTCCAAGGTTAGGAAAACCAAGATAGGATCATGATATATGCCCTATTATTTGACAATCCAAGAGTTTGCAAGGCCATGGGGATTTTGAGTACAAATTGATGCAATTTCGGTACACATTGGCTGAAATCGAGTACAAATCATCCCAAATTGAGTATAAATTTATGCAAATCGAGTACAAGGTTAGAAAACATATACCTCTCTCATGATCATGATGCAAAGTCCATTGTAGTTAGAGTCCAAGGTTAGGAAAACCAAGATAGGATCATGAGAGAGGTATCACTTACCTCTCTCATGATCATCCCATGCAAAGTCCATTGTAGTTAGAGTCCAAGGATAGGAAAACCAAGATAGGATCATGATATATGCCCTATTATTTGACAATCCAAGAGTTTGCAAGGCCATGGGGATTTGAGTACAAATTGATACAATTTCGGTACACATTGGCTGATATCGAGTACAAATCATCCCAAATGGAGTATAAATTTATGCAAATCGAGTACAATGTTAGAAAACATAGACCTCTCTTATGATCATGATGCAAAGTCCATTGTAGTTAGAGTCCAAGGTTAGGAAAACCAAGATAGGATCATGAGAGAGGTATCACTTACCTCTCTCATTGTAGTTAGAGTCCAAGGTTAGGAAAACAAGATAGGATCATGATATATGTCCTATTATTTGACAATCCAAGAGTTTGCAAGGCCATGGGGATTTCGAGTACAAATTGATGCAATTTCGGTACACATTGGCTGAAATCGAGTACAGATCATCCCAAATTGAGTATAAATTTATGCAAATCGAGTACAAGGTTAGAAAACATAGACCTCTCTCATGATCATGATGCAAAGTCCATTGTAGTTAGAGTCCAAGGTTAGGAAAACCAAGATAGGATCATGAGAGAGGAAAACATAGACCTCTCTCATGATCATCCCATGCAAAGTCCATTGTAGTTAGAGTCCAAGGTTAGGAAAACCAAGATAGGATCATGATATATGCCTATTATTTGACAATCCAAGAGCTTGCAAGGCCATGGGGATTTCGAGTACAAATTGATGCAATTTCGGTACACATTGGCTGAAATCGAGTACAGATCATCCCAAATTGAGTATAAATTTATGCAAATCGAGTACAAGGTTAGAAAACATAGACCTCTCTCATGATCATGATGCAAAGTCCATTGTAGTTAGAGTCCAAGGTTAGGAAAACCAAGATAGGATCATGAGAGAGGAAAACATAGACCTCTCTCATGATCATCCCATGCAAAGTCCATTGTAGTTAGAGTCCAAGGTTAGGAAAACCAAGATAGGATCATGATATATGCCCTATTATTTGACAATCCAAGAGTTTGCAAGGCCATGGGGATTTCGAGTACAAATTGATGCAATTTCGGTACACATTGGCTGAAATCGAGTACAGATCATCCCAAATTGAGTATAAATTTATGTAAATCGAGTACAAGATTAGAAAATATAGAACTCTCTCATGATCATGATGCAAAGTCCATTGTAGTTAGAGTCCAAGGTTAGGAAAACCAAGATAGATCCTATCTTGATCCTATCTTGGTTTTCCTAACCTTGGACTCTAACTACAATGGACTTTGCATGGGATGATCATGAGAGAGGTCTATGTTTTCCTCTCTCATGATCCTATCTTGGTTTTCCTAACCTTGGACTCTAACTACAATGGACTTTGCATCATGATCATGAGAGAGGTATATGTTTTCTAACCTTGTACTCGATTTGCATAAATTTATACTCAATTTGGGATTATTTGTACTTGATTTCAGCCAATGTGTACCTAAATTGCATCAATTTGTACTCGAAATCCCCATGGCCTTGCAAACTCTTGGATTGTCAAATAATAGGGCATATATCATGATCCTATCTTGTTTTCCTAACCTTGGACTCTAACTACAATGGACTTTGCATGTGATGATCATGAGAGAGGTCTATGTTTTCCTCTCTCATGATCCTATCTTGGTTTTCCTAACCTTGGACTCTAACTACAATGGACTTTGCATGGTCTATGTTTTCTAACCTTGTACTCGATTTGCATAAATTTATACTCAATTTGGGATGATCTGTACTCGATTTCAGCCAATGTGTACCGAAATTGCATCAATTTGTACTCGAAATCCCCATGGCCTTGCAAACTCTTGGATTGTCAAATAATAGGGCATATATCATGATCCTATCTTGGTTTTCCTAACCTTGGACTCTAACTACAATGGACTTTGCATGGGATGATCATGAGAGAGGTCTATGTTTTCCTCTCTCATGATCCTATCTTGGTTTTCCTAACCTTGGACTCTAACTACAATGGACTTTGCATCATGATCATGAGAGAGGTCTATGTTTTCTAACCTTGTACTCGATTTGCATAAATTTATACTCAATTTGGGATGATCTGTACTCGATTTCAGCCAATGTGTACCGAAATTGCATCAATTTGTACTCGAAATCCCCATGGCCTTGCAAACTCTTGGATTGTCAAATAATAGGGCATATATCATGATCCTATCTTGGTTTTCCTAACCTTGGACTCTAACTACAATGGACTTTGCATGGGATGATCATGAGAGAGGTCTATGTTTCCTCTCTCATGATCCTATCTTGGTTTTCCTAACCTTGGACTCTAACTACAATGGACTTTGCATCATGATCATGAGAGAGGTCTATGTTTTCTAACCTTGTACTCGATTTGCATAAATTTATACTCAATTTGGGATGATCTGTACTCGATTTCAGCCAATGTGTACCGAAATTGCATCAATTTGTACTCGAAATCCCCATGGCCTTGCAAACTCTTGGATTGTCAAATAATAGGACATATATCATGATCCTATCTTGTTTTCCTAACCTTGGACTCTAACTACAATGAGAGAGGTAAGTGATACCTCTCTCATGATCCTATCTTGGTTTTCCTAACCTTGGACTCTAACTACAATGGACTTTGCATCATGATCATAAGAGAGGTCTATGTTTTCTAACATTGTACTCGATTTGCATAAATTTATACTCCATTTGGGATGATTTGTACTCGATATCAGCCAATGTGTACCGAAATTGTATCAATTTGTACTCAAAATCCCCATGGCCTTGCAAACTCTTGGATTGTCAAATAATAGGGCATATATCATGATCCTATCTTGGTTTTCCTATCCTTGGACTCTAACTACAATGGACTTTGCATGGGATGATCATGAGAGAGGTAAGTGATACCTCTCTCATGATCCTATCTTGGTTTTCCTAACCTTGGACTCTAACTACAATGGACTTTGCATCATGATCATGAGAGAGGTATATGTTTTCTAACCTTGTACTCGATTTGCATAAATTTATACTCAATTTGGGATGATTTGTACTCGATTTCAGCCAATGTGTACCGAAATTGCATCAATTTGTACTCAAAATCCCCATGGCCTTGCAAACTCTTGGATTGTCAAATAATAGGGCATATATCATGATCCTATCTTGGTTTTCCTAACCTTGGACTCTAACTACAATGGACTTTGCATCATGATCATGAGAGAGGTATAGGTTTCCTATCCTTGTACTCGATTTTCATCAATATGTACTCAATTTGGGCTGATTTGTACTCGATTTCAGCCTATGTGTACCGAGATTGTATCAATTTGTACTCAAAATCTCAATGGCCTTCCCAACTCTTAGATAGTCAAATAATAGGGCATATATCATGATCCTATCTTGTTTTCCTAACCTTCGACTCAACTACAATGGACTTTGCATCAAGACCATGAGAGAGGTATAGGTTTCCTAACCTTGTACTCGATTTTCGTCAATCTGTACTCAATTTCTGCTGATCTGTACTCAATTTCGGCTGAAATTCTGACAGCATCTCCTTTGTATATCCCACATATGTCATGCACATAAAGAGTACACAAATCATAACAATGAGTTTCATAACTGAACAAACATTTATTTTCATAACTGAACAAACATTCAGTTTCATAACTGAACTCACACAATAAAGATTATATATCAAAAGCATTAAGTTTCATAACTGAACTAACATTCATGTTCACAACTGAACTAACACAATAACAACAACAAATACGAGTCATTTACCAAAACTATGAAATACAGATATCACACCAAGCTTAAACATCAACTAGTATCAAGCCCACATTACATAAACAGTTCTCGGTACATTAACATCACTAAATAACAAAATATTAAAGGACCATTACACCAAGAGCACGCCCTGAATAATTGCACTGGTTCGAGTACTCCTTCTCTTAGGTACATCCTTGCTTCTTGCTTGTTCTATCATCCTCTTTTTCCTGTAAATTGGAAAATGTATTAGAGATCAAATATACATGCTCATTAAAAGAAATTTCAGAATACAATATTTTACTTGTAAATCAAACAGTTCCATACTATTTTCACAAAATAAAAGTAGAGTTAGTTAATGGCTTCTTTGCAACTGCGTCGGTTATGACCTCGCCCATGACACCGACCACACTTTGTCACACGTTTTTCGACTTGCGAAGGTATCCTTTGAGTTCTTCTTCTGCCTGGTTGGCTTCGAACAATGGGAGCATTGATTACAAATTGATGCTCGAGATTGTACTCAGACATATGACATGTAGGGATCGGATTTACGATTCCTTTGTAGCTTTCACGATACAACTCTATTTTAAAGTACTTGTCACAGAAATCATATACTGATAATGACTTTGACTCTATTGCTGAACATGCATGTTTGCATAGAAACCTATTAATCTGCCATGCTTTGCACGAACAAGTCCGAGCAGACAAATCAACAGCAAATGATTTATTCCCATCCACAACTTCAAAACTCCAACCACATGCCTTGCGCACTATCAAACTACGAGATTCAGCATATGTTTTTGCAAGAGCATTCTCCTTTGATGGACTCAATCTTTTAACCATCTCCATTGTTGCTTCACGTCGTCTGTGCATCATATCCATAATTTGAATCCGTATGTGATCGACCATGGCCACGATAGGAAGAAATCGTGCAGCTTTAACCCAATTATTCCAAGACTCAGCTATGTTATTATTCATGACACCCCACCGATTTCCTAGAAAATATGCATTTGCCCAACTTTCTGGACACGAAGATACTATAAAGTCTTTGGCAAGTGGCATTGACCCTACTATCATGTTAACATATTCTTCAAATTCTTGTGTTGATAGGGCATATGCAGCTTTTTTGAAAATAGATGACCAATATTTTTTGTTATGAAGTGGGTACCTTCGCATGACCTACATTCAAATAACAAAAAAATAGTACATAAACTAGTATTATTCAAAAAGCAATGTTTTCCTAACTGAAATATGTCATTAGCCAAACCTGTTTCACGAAATTGTCTACCAAATGCCTCAAACAGTAGGCATGATGACTATCTGGGAATATTATCTGAATAGCCTTGATTATCCCAGGATGTCTATCAGAAAAAAAGGTGAACTCATGGAACTCAATATAGGAATGCGAAAGCAGGGCACTTTTAAGTTGGAAACAGAACCATCCCCAATTATTATCATTTTCAGCATCTACAACTGAATATGCTAATGTGAAAAGATCATCATTAGCATCCTTTGCCACAGCAACCAAAATGCATCCTTTGTATTTATTCTTTATGTGAGTGCCATCTAAGAAAACCAAGGGTCTACATCCATTGATAAAACCAATTGCACATGCATTGAAGCAGATGAATAACCGTTTAAATTTATTACCACAATGATCAATTTCACACTCGACAAAACTTCCAGGATTAGTTTCTTTGATAGCACTACAATACCATCGTAATCTATCATAAGACCCCTCCTCTGCACCATGAATGTCATGCATTGCCAATTCCTTCCCTTTCCAAACTCTGTTGTAATTAAGCTCGACCCCATAATCTTATGAATATCTTTCAACATTGTGCATGGTCGATACGAGGGCTCTCCCCTCAATCTATCCATCACAACATTGGAAACCCAGGCAGCATCAGCTTTAGGATGTCCTCTACTACGAAGATTGTCATCTCACAAGTATGTATTAGATTACATTTTCTAATGCCAAAAAGTTTGTCAGCTTTATGTTTTGAAGCATATATTCTCCAAGAACAGTTGTTTTCGCTACAGACAAGAATAACCTTCTTATTATCATTCTTTTTATACAAAAACGATCGTCTCATAGCAACTGCATAATTTTTAACACATTTTCGAAATTCTGTAGCATCCTTGAATATCTGGCCCTCTCCACGGATGCAATGACTCCAAGCATCTATGGAATTTCTTACAAACCCACTTCAAGATATCCATCATTATTAGTCTGTGTCTCTTCTTCAGTTTCAAACCTTATCAATTTAACAATGAGTATAATATCATTATAAGCATAAAATAATTATAATTAACATACTATCCATACACCAAAATTAAAGACTTAACCTTTGGGAGAGTACTTTATGTAATATATTAACAAACCTAAACTAAAATTAAAGACTTAACC
>JAGFNQ010003479.1:198394-266150 GCA_024364735.1 Boesenbergia rotunda
CCACGAATAATCAAAGAAGCGTGGTCAGGTCATCAAATGTATGCATAATGAATCGAGGTGTTGAGTAGTTGGCCACAGGAAAAATGATACAATTAAACACTAAACAAATAAACATCCGAACAAAATCATCCACATCTGAGTTACTCTCTGATCCAGCTAAAGAGGATAGTCTATCATAGATTGCACTTCTGGTCACGTTGCCAACTTTCCCAGAGAAATACTGAGCAACAAATTTAGACTCCAAATTCACATCTAAATCAACTGGTTGCCCTGCATAACGTAAGCCAAGAACAATGGAAAACTCTGGTGATGTAAAGGGAACAACAATATTTTCACCAAACACAAATGAATGAGATTGCAACTGAAATCTTTTTAAAATTATATCAACTCTGGAGCTGCTGATCGCCAATTTGGGCATCTTAAGCCATATACCAAATGGAGTGTTTTGAATACTCTCCTTTTGCTTATCAGTCATTTTCGGTCCCACTTCATCCATCACAGCTCTAAAAAAAGTAGGTGAACACCGAAACTGAGCTTTTTTCCCACTGTTAACCTCTTTAGCATCTTTGTTATTCTTTGCTTCTTTCTTAGTCTTCACCATCTTTGATTCTGTTCAACCCTTACTCAAAATATCCAACACAATTTTAGTATTTAGACCATAAAGTAAACTGAAAATTAATCAAGTAAACATTTGCCTACTTACAAACAATAAACATTCAATTTAATAATAATAGAAAAAATTTAATATCATCATTAAACATGAACAATTGCCTATTTATCTATAGAAATGGCAATTGCTGACAATTGCCTATTTACCTCCCTCTCACCACTTATCTATAATCAAGGAATTCTTAAATTTTTAAAGAATGATGCAAATAGTATTGATAAATTGAAATCTCATAGGAATAGTAACAATATACTCATAATAGGGCGAAGTTGTACTTAATCAATCACTAATCTTTGTTTAAACGATTAGGGAAATAAGAAGATGATAATTAGAGAGTTCCGACTAATAGATAAAAAATCTACAAAAAAAATGCCTGGCTTCAACTCTATCTCCGGCGACAAAACTTGATTCAGTCTCCTCGTGGTGGGTTGATGGATCTACACGGCTATAATCTTGCTTCACATTGTCTCGGGAAGAAATGGGGGAGAGGAAAATGGTCGACTTGCCTTGATTTCGCTGATTAGGGTTTACGAGATTAAGTCGTCAAGAAATTTGGGAAGAAGGAAACGCCGGAGAGGAAGCTGACTTGATTTCGCCGGTGAAGGACGCCGAGAATGTGTCGTCAAGAACTCGCGGGAGAAGGAAATTGAGGAGAGGAAGCTGGCTTGATTTCGCCGGTGAAGGACGCCGAGATTGTGTCGGGGGGAAAACGAAGCTGCGGGAGAAGAAATGCGGGAAAATCAAAAGCGGAAAAAGTAAGAAGGGTATATTAGTAAATTTATGTATTGGGGAGTTAAAACTAAAAAATAGGGAGTTAAAACTTATGTTTCCTTACCTGGGGAGCGGACACAAAGGCAATTTTTGGAATAGGGATTTATCTCTAATTTACCTCCCGTTTTAACTTATTTTTCTATTAAAAACTTTTATTCATTAATTCTTGGAAATTGGGGTTTAATTTTTAAATATATGAAAAATTGAAAAGACATTTTATTATTATACAATTACACAGGTTGTTTAATTCTTGGGAAAATCGATTAAAACTCTCTAAGATTAAATTTAGCTTTGCATATAGTTTACATCTTATAGGATTTTTACATGCACTCTTTGATAAAATTGATAAAATGATTTTGTATATACTTTTTATTAATATAAAATATTAAAAATCCAGTATAAATTATAACGATTTAAGTGTAAATTGTTTGAGATGGAGTATTAGTTTAAAAATTTTGAATATTATTTAAAAAAATTTAAATATAAGTAAAATTTACATTATATATTATAAAAATTTAAGTATAAATTAGTTTAGATTGAGTATTATTTAAAAAAAATTTAAGTATATGAAGTTATATTAAAATTACGATGAAAGAGCTACCGTATCAAATTATGATGGAGAGGTTATTAAAATTTTATACTCAAAGTTTTTTTAAATTAATATTTAATATCAAATAATTTATATTTAAATTTGTATAATATATATTAAATTTTTATGTAAATCATATCAGTGTAGTTTTCATCAATTAACTTTTAACGGGGATCATCAAAATAAATCCCGCTCATTTAAAAAAAATTGATCAGTTAAATTATCGGAAATTAAATTTAATTTTTAAATATCTGAAAAATCTAAAAGAGTTTCTGGTTCTTCCCAGCCAATCGTAATTTTGAAGGGCTGAATTTTCACGGTTAAATTCTATCCATTCGAATATCATTTCGTGCCGTCGATTTCCGCGGCCTCCTCGACGCAAACCAGCTTCCCCGGGCGAAAATGCAGTCGCCGCCTGTGCCATTCCCACCGTGTCCTAGAATCATCACCACATCCCTCAAATCTAGATTCTGCCTACTCGTCCATCCCCTCTCTCGTTTCAGTGGCAGACGCTCCCTTCTTCAGGGGCTTCGCTCCCCTCTGAACCGTCTCCTCGTGGCTACCGCAAGCAAATCGCCGCCTCCGCCTATATCGTCAGAAGCAGACCAGCAATCGAAGCCTTCAGGTTACCTTCCTTATTGTTTCTAGGGTTTATCTTTGATCAGGATCATTTTTAAAGCTTTCCGGGGCCTACGAGTGTATAGATGCGGAGGCCAGTAGTAACTTACTCCAAGAGAACCAAGGCTCCGATCTTGGTTGGTTACCGGCTTTCCCTCACGTGCTCACAGCCTCCATGGCTAATTTCCTCTTCGGTTACCACATTGGGTAAGCTCGTGATTGCTTGCCGTTTGTACTTGATGTGTCGCCGAAAGTAGATTTGATTCGAACGGAAACAAAATTTTGCTTTTTAATATGTAAAGAACAATTTGAATATCCATAAGATTGATTCTTTGCAGTACGCTTGATCTGGTATTGCAAGGGACTGCGTTTTGCCAATAATTTCATGACACCGATAAAAGGATTCCCCCATTATATATAGAATAAAGATGCAGGTACTAGAATTGTTCTCGTTGTTGACAGAAACTCTAGCATAAAATGACATTTTAAAACCTTGCAATCCTCAATCGTACTTTCCTTTTATTTGCCACTTGGCTCACTTCTACGACTATTTAAGAGTTATTTCGTTGGGTTTTCTTTTTCTTACAATAGCTTTGTATAACTACTGAGAGTTTTTATTGGCTGGTTCATCCTCCTTGTTAATGCATTGCAAGTCTTCTTCCTTCCCTTGCCAAACTTGAAGTGTGCATATATATACAGGGTGATGAATGGACCTATTGAAGCTATAGCTCATGAGCTTGGTTTTGAAGGAAATTCTTTTCTCGAAGGACTCGTTGTGAGCATATTCATAGCTGGTGCATTTATTGGAAGCTTAGGTGTTGCTTCCCTAGTTGATAAGTTTGGTTCTCGGCGCACTTTTCAGCTTGACACAATACCACTGATTCTTGGGGCACTTTTAAGGTCATTATATATCCCTTTTCTAGGCATCTTAGATGTCTTGTTGAATGTCATACTTTATCCGTGTCATTTATGCATAAATTAAAACTAGAGAATTTCATTTGTTAGTAAAGTAGCACTGTTAATAGTTTGTATTTCTTTTGTTATATTGTTGGCTTTTTGCATGCATATCAATTTTCTTTCTTCATTGATCTTCTCATATGACAATTTATCCTGAATCATAATTATTTTACAGTGCACAAGCACATACTATGAATGAGATGCTATGGGGAAGATTCCTTGTGGGCCTTGGGATTGGAGCAAATACTGTCCTTGTGCCACTCTATATATCAGAGGTATTTATCTTAAAACAAATAGTTTAATAGAGATCATCTTGATAAAATTAATCATGAAGGTCTGCAATAAAGAAGAATAAAAACATTCTGGTTCCTTGAGTTGCTATGTTTAAAATTTTTTTGAGAGGACTAAGTTCAAATTGTGCAAATTACAATGGATAATAGTTTCTGTTTTAAGCGTAGTCACATGTGAGGGTTAGCTTGAACTTTGAACCACTTATTTTTATCACATCTTCTCTAACCAAATATTTTCTCTTCTTTCACATTAGAAAATAGATAAGCTTTTCAAAAAGACTTTAATAACAATTCATTCCCTTGAAATTTTTACTAAATACCAAAATTTCTAGATGAACTTCTCAATTCAAACTCCAAATGAATTTTTTAGATTTTGCTCAGTTGCCATCTGTTATCCTAAGCAAAATCTTGTCAGCTCTCAAAAAAATTACCCATATTATCATTCGACTAACTGACAAAAATAAATTCTCTTTGCAACTTCCAATTTCTTGAACTTTTCATGTGGATAGCGCCTAAGAACAAGTGTAGAATAATATGCCTAGTTAAACCCACAGTCACTAAAGACTTAGTTCTAGAGAAGCTTGTTTAGGCCTCCCTCCCTTATGTGTCCTCAAGAACACTTATCAAAAATGACTCATCTTTTGTATTATTCAGTCTCAGTCTGGTATGGATACTCGTCTAAGATCAGACTGATACATGTTGAACTGTTTCACTCATTACAAACAACTACAAGATATATCACACTGAAAACCCAGGAATGTGCAAGCTGTTCAATAGATATGAATTCTTCTAAAGTTCTGTAGATTATCAAACTAAATGATTCTGGTAAAATTTCTGCACTTCCTCATACTATTTGAAATTTTCTCTCTTAAAATTATTTATTGTCTCAAAGCAGTTCCTCAATGCTATGTTTTTCAGGTTTCTCCAACAAAATATAGGGGTTCCCTTGGAAGTGTTTGCCAAATTGGAACTTGTCTTGGGATAATTGCATCGCTTGCATTAGGGATTCCTTCTGAAAGTGATTCACATTGGTGAGGCATTTTATTTGGTTTGTATTAGTTTTTCTTCTCATTTTTTGAAATCATTGGGCATTGCATAGTTTTGGGGTTAGATTTTTTACTACTTTATGCCAAATTTGTCGTTTCTTAATCTTATACTTTTCTAATTCGTGCACCCTTACAATCATAGATGTTAGTATTATACTAAGAACTACAAATTAATTTCTGATAGCAAATATTGTTAGTCTCTTTTTAGGATCCAAATGAATCATACTTCTGACAAGATCCTTAAATCAATCTGAGTCTGCAATTCACTCGAGATGTCAACCTACACTCTCAGATAGCATTAAGAATCCCCTGTTCAGATTTTGTTTGAATAAATATGAGATTGTTAGTATTCATAACTCATAAAAGTAGGAACACCACATAAACATTTTGGTGCTAGGCATATGGAACCTGCCAAGCCAGGCAAAGCTGACCCTTGGTGGTGTAATCCAGTTCACCTCTACTTGGGATAAATCTTTATAATACACACTTCCTACCATCTCTATCTTCTTACTGTACACTTTTGTTTAACATAACATGCCAGCTTAACAATTACACCTCCCATAGATAACAATATCTATGGTTTCTGAAAAGATAAAAATTTTCAACAACTATGTCGTTCAAAACTGGGTTAAATTCTTTTCAAAGATCAGCAATATCCATGTTGTGGGCTTCTTTTGCTCCTCCTCAAAGATTCCTCCCTGAAGAGCCTAGGTTTCATGGATTAGAGGAGAAAATGGACTGTATTTGTGAAAAATGTATCCAACTTACACTCTTGTTTAACATAACATGCAAGCTTAACAAATACACCTCCCATAGATGACAATATCTACTGTTTCTGAAAAGATAAAAATTGTCAACAACTATGTTGTCCAAAACTGGGTTAAATTCTTTTCAAAGATCAGCAATGTCCATGTTGTGTTCTCCTTTTGCTCCTCCCTGAAGAGCCTAGGTTTCATGGATTAGAGTTGAGAAAATGGACTTTATTTTTGAAAAATGTATCCATTAATAAATGCACTTCCCTTTTTCTCTTTTACTCATGCATTATTTTCTTCATCCAAAGTATGTCCAGCTGTTCTCTGAGTGAAATTATCTAACTTGTCCATTCATCTCCACTTGTGAACTCAAATACGATAACACATGCTTCAATCCTGTTGCTTTTGAACTCTCATATATAGGTGGAGAGTATTATTTTATATAGCCTGTACCCCTGGTTTAATTCTCATTTTAGGCATGCAATTTGCTGTTGAGAGTCCCCGCTGGCTTTACAAGGTAATAGTGATTTTGTCAAATTATTACTCAAGTATACTTTCTTAAGTTTCTACTGTAGATTTAAGTTTGTTTAGGTTGGAAGAGTAGATGAGGCTAAGCGAGTTATTGGAACAGTTTGGGGAGAATCAGAAGTTGAAAAGTCTATAGAGGAGATCCGGAATGTGATTATAGATGATACCAATGTTCATAAGACTAGCTGGTTGGTGCTTTTTATGGAACCTCACAATAAAGGTAGATAAACATTTAATTTCAAGTATTTGCTGAATTCTGTTATTTTATTTTCTTTTTTATGCATCAATACTGATGGGCCAACTTATGTTTTTATTTGTTTATTTTGGTCCACAATGAAGCAAATGGATACATGTTTCTATTTTCTACCCAATTCATACCACCACCTAGTTTTAGTTTCAATGTCATTTATTGAGCTTATCACTATTCAATTTAATTGGATAATTTACTAATGCTTGGTTTACTCTCTGGACCATGTTTCAATTTTGTCTTTAACACCACTACAACAATTGGAATCCCATAGTAAATTGAGGATAATGCTGGCTTTCCATCAGACTAACCAAAATTTCACATTATTCAATTCCTAATATTTGAGAGGCTTACTTTATATTATTCAATTCCTAATATTCGATAGGCTTACTTTGTATATTCCTTGAAGTTTCTGAAATTGGCATCGGGCTTCTATTCTTTTCCCAGTTTTTATTATCTGTGTTCTATACCTGTGTTGATACAACAATCAGAACATAGAGAGACATTGGATGATGGCACAGGTGGTTTTACATTGGGGTAGGTAGGGAATGTATCCAGAGATGGAGCTACCTTAGGACAGTCCTGGGCTATAGCCCAGCCATATTTTAAACCGTACCATTTGATTCATGGTAGCTGATTGTCCAATGGCACACTCCCAGAGTCTCAGTTTATCTACCATATTACTCTTCTAGAATTTTTTTATATTAAATTACAAAAATGACCTTAAAATATTTAGGGGGTGTTTGGTTCAAATTTGTTAATCGGAATGGTAATGAGATTCATTGAGGGGTCAATGGGAATGAGAATCATGATTCCATTGGTAGTGTTTGGTTCAAATCCTGGAATGAAAATATTATCATGATGATTTTGGTTCAGTTTAACTTAGTAATGAGAATCATAAAAATTCAAAGTTACCTAAAATAATAGAATTATTACAAAATAGAGAAAGTGAAATAAAATAGTTGAAGATAAATTAGAAAAAATAAGAGAAATTACGAGAAGTAAAAAAAAAAAGAAATTAATGTGATAAAAAAAAAATAAAAAAAAAGTAGAAGAAAAAATAAGATAAATAGATGTGATAAAAAATAGAGAAGAAATCATTAAAAAAATATAGAAGAAAAAATGATATAAAAATGTAGAGAGAGAAAGTGATAGAAGATATAGAAAAAGTAAAAAAAATATAGATAAATTATATAAGAGAGTAGAGAAGAAAGTAATATTAAATATATAAGAGAAAATGAATGAGAGAGGTAGAGAGAGATGATATAGAAAGTAGAGAGAGAAAGTAATATAGAAAATATAGAGAAAAAGTAAAAAATAAAGATAGATAAATTATAATAAGAGGGTAGAGAAGAAAGTGATATTGAATAGGAGATTAGAGTTTATGATTAAGAGGTGTAATGAAATACATGATATATGATAAATAAAAAATATTATCATTATGAGGAGTATATTTTTTATTATATATTTTTTTTTTTTTTTTTTTTTTTTTTTTTTTTTTTTTTAGGATTTTTTTTTTTATTATATTTTTTTTTTTATTTTTTTTTGATATATTAAATATTACAAAAATGACCTTAAAATATTTATTCATGGCTTATTTCTTTAACTTATTTATTTTACCTTCAAATAATAAACGGACAAAGCA
Organism: Boesenbergia rotunda; assembly: GCA_024364735.1. NCBI lineage: Eukaryota > Viridiplantae > Streptophyta > Magnoliopsida > Zingiberales > Zingiberaceae > Boesenbergia > Boesenbergia rotunda. The sequence continues at coordinate 206,505 of JAGFNQ010003479.1, forward strand.
ATAGAAACAAGAATATTGGTCAAACTAGTTAAGCTGACGATGGATGCATATACAGATGCTTAAGTATGTCCTCGCGCCGCGCTTATGAACTGACTACCTTAATTTCACCATCGGCGACACATTCTTTAACACCACGGCAGCTGCCAGACCTTCCACCATAATGCTTAAATTTTCAACATCTACGAATTAGATATCATTACTAGTAAATTAATTTAACAATTTCATAAATAATAATAAAAATTATTTAATAAAAAATTAAAATTATTCAGTGAAATATAATAAAAATCGAGATGGTAACGTGCTCACACGAAGTGAATTCGAATCTTCAATGACGAACTCGGCCAACTCGAGATCAGGCTAGCCCACTTTTAATTCCTAGATCCGTCCTGAATGTATCCTATTGTGGATCCTAGAAAAATATGTTTTTTTAAAAGAAAACAGTGACACCCTCCTATAAATTCAGGAAAAGGTTTTTTTATAGATAACCAAAAAATATTAGGTATTCCTCTCTTGCATCCCCTCCTCACATCTTGGCAGTGGCAGAGTTAGGCTTTCTCTCTCTCAGTTTGGGCAATAAAAAAATCACAAAACTTTTCAAGACGATATAAATTGAAAGTTAACACAACATATAGTTATAGCATCAAGTTACAAGTCAAAATAAAAAAGGTAATTTAAATTTTATGAAAATAAAATATTACAATAATCCTCTACGAGTGCTTTTATCTTGAAAATGTGTCATTATTGTTTATTATTAATGGTGTTCGATGATGTCTTATTCAATATAATTGACCAAACAACCTCTCAGCCATTCATCTCTCGTTCTATTGTACAAATGGCTTTTTCTTGTCTTCGTTGCTGAGAAACTCTCTCCACGTTTTTAGTTGCAATATGCTAATTTTAAATGCAAACAGAGCAAAGGATACCAATCAAGTGTCTTCAACTGCATTATTTATAAATGGTACATTGTGGGTAATTGAATGGTTGTCAAAGTCTTTATTTTGTTTTATAGATCTCTTTAAAAGGCTAAGCAGGTGTGAGTTTAAATAGTGAAGGTAGCTAAGATATGAATAACATTTACAATAGCCATTCTGCTAGTCAAAACTTTTTCGGGTTTGTAGAATTGTTTCTCTTTGTCGATATCAATTTTGTTGAGCAGCAAGACCCTTTATGAGACCCAATGCCATGTCTAGTGTATCAAACTACCTCAGATCTCAATCTTGAATGGCATTGTCAAATCAGTTTGTAACTTTGGGTTTTGAGTAGTGAATTAAATTGATATCTGGTTTTAAGTGTATTGCACTGGTTCAAGTAAATTAACAATCCCACTATCATGTGAGGGCACTCTGAATCTCAAAATTGTAAAGGTCATTGTTTAGTTCCATTCTTTTTAAATTTTCACAATTAGAGAGGATCTTGTGTGAATTTAAATTATCTGATTGGAAATATAAATCTACCACTACAAGAACTCTCAAGCATTGGTCTCAGGGTTAAATAGTTGGTAACTGATTTTTCTCTTTATATTGTTTTCATTCATCCCTCAATACTTGTAATGGAATTGAATTGGAAGTGGTTGGCATGTGATCCAGTTGCTTTTATTGGAGGATCTCTTTTCATACTTCAACAATTTGCTGGAATAAATGGAGTGCTTTACTTCTCATCCTTGACCTTCCGAGATGTGGGCATTACTAGCAGTGCATTGGCTAGCTTATTTGTGGGACTCACCAACTTTGCAGGTTCTTTATGCTCTTTCAAAATTGTACATGATTCTTTTATGAAAAATCTAACTGTTAAATATACTTTTAGGGTCATTATTTGCTTTGAACCTTATGGATAAGCAAGGGAGGAGGAGGCTTCTAATAGGAAGCTACCTGGGGATGGTGCGAAGCTTTCTTATATATTCGGAAAAGGAGATCATTTGGAATAATTAATCCTATTGGCTGTATAGTAGAATTTATACTATTCCATATTTTCTACAGCAATTTCGGTTCCTAACCCGGTAATTGGGAGAGATTTAGTCATCAATTTGCACTTATATGGATTATATTATTCTTTCACTTTTCTACTCATGCTAGCATTTATTTTCAAAAGAAGATATATCTAAGGAGGTAAAGAGGAAGAGATGAGAAGGGAATCTCCACCTCTTAGTTTCACATTGCTAAAGAGTCTCATTCAACATGCTTAAATTTGAAAACCAAGAGGACTTTTACTTAATTGTCATGATGTTTCGAGTTGGATCGGGTTACTACTAGAGAAGGAGACATGTCAAATGAAGTGAAGAAGAGATGAGGGATTGAAATTTTACTTCTTACTCTCACGTTGTTAAGTGATGCTTATTAAGCATCCTCGACAGGAAGAGATCCTCCACTATGTACTTTGACATCTTAAGTTGGATTGAGCTTCTTCTTAGGCTTTAACACTAACTATATATGTTATGAGTATCAAGGATACAGTATAGTATAATAACTTAATGTTTTGATAAAAATTGTATAGATCATTTTTAGGATACTGTGATAATAGGGGAAAAAAAGGATACTGATTATTTTAAGCCATAAAGCCAATAACTTCAATGTAAGTCTTGTCTTAATTTGACTTGTAGGCCCATCTTTTGCATACTTTCAGCAAAATCTGGTCAAGCTGTTCTCATTGTTAAGTTTATAATGAAAGAAATATCTATGCTGTTCATACCAACCAAAGTATGTCTAATCTAATTTGTTGAGAGTGATTTTAGTGGCCACGAGTGGGTTTGGGAACTGTGAACCACTCCAAAGGTTGAAGTCCAGGGAACTTTTGGGGGTTCCTTCGCTTTATGAGAATGCCATGTAAGTTTTTTTGCTAGGTTTGACTATGTAACTGACAATAATGAAGATAAAGAAGAGAAATATCTCTTCCATCCATGAGTTTCATCTAGGTAATGGAGTTTATCTAACATGTGAAACGTAGGCCTCTGATTGTTGTGTTGCTTAGGTTGCTTGAATTTGACTTCCAGCAAGGTTTCATCTTAAGGCTACAACTAATAGTATGAGGAACATTATGATGTGATATGAGTGTTTATCAGCATTACACGGAATTTCGTGGAACATTTCTTTTTCATCCTAACTTGAAGTATGCTTCATTTCTAGTATTCTAGAGTGGTTGCTTCTTATACAACAAATCAGAGGATAAAATGACTACTTGATTGATCATGAGTTTAAAAAGGTTATCTTTTCCCTATCATTATTACCTACAAATACAATATTATACTCACTTATTTCACAATGTTCATTGGTTGTAAGCATCCTTTTTTCGAAGTATATATAATTCATGTTCTTCAATGTGCACCCTTCATATATGCAGGCACTTTCAATGTTTCTCATTGTTTATGCCATTAATGATTCATTGGACGAAGGATCCAATCACATACTCTCAATTCTTGGCACGTTGATGTATGTACTTGGTCTATTCTATCTGTTTCATATCTATCTAGCGTTATCATTGTAGTGCAAAATTTCTCATAATTCATGCCAACCTTCTTTGTAATGCAATGATTTTGCGGTGAATACATGATTTAGTATTGAAATAACAAAAATTAGTCATTATTTGACACTCGTTTTTTTTTCCTTCTTGAAGAGGAGACAAACTAGTCAACTGAGTTGATACCTATATTGTTTGTCATTTGTAGCCTTTTTTCGTCCAGCCTTATGGATTTGGACATGATATCTTGAAGTCTTTATCTCAATTTGCTCCTCTAGACATTTTAGTCCTGATGTCATTGCTAGTAAGTGCAACAATTATTGTTCCTTTATCACATTCACCATGCCCTAAGACCCATTTGGGTTATCCTGGTCTAAATAGGAGGGGGTAAGGTGAGAGAAATGGAAAGGTCCACAAAATAACACATCAATCATGTATCATTTATTTTTTTTTTTTTGCTTTGCTTGTCTTTTCTCCCTACTAATTTTCCATTCTAAGTAAACCAAGCCTAAGAATTGAGGCGTCAACCCCTTTGAGAAATATGCATTTTTCTGCAGACATTTTTATGGATGTTTACAAAGTGGCATAAACTTCTTTATGCTACATGTAGAATTTATGTTGATGTTTTAGTTAGCACGTGAGCAATGTGACATTGATTTAACTTATCACCTCTAGCTAGGCTATTGTTGTCCATTCATCTCAACCATCCCATCATTTTCCCCTTAGTTTTGCTAGAAGTCATATTTGAAATTCTGAAGTACATTTAATTATGCGCGAATAGAAGTATGCAATACTTATTGGCAATAGCTTCAGAGACTTTAAGCTCCAATCAGGATGCTGCTTCAGACTTGGGCTTGTAAATAATGGCCAGGATATCTGACTGGTATTAACATTTTTTCATTAATTATGGTCTTGGCAACATTCCCAACTAGGAAAACAACTTTTAAAAAAAGGAGGAATAGAGTGGCAAGCTGCGATTTGACTGCGTGACCATTCTCTGCACTTAGCATATTAAGTCTAGAATCCTTTTCTAGTCAGCTATGCCTTTTTTTATCTTCCTTAGATTATACTTGATTTGCATGTAATTAGAATATTTCAAGTTGATGAAATTGCCACACAATGTTTATTGCAAAAGTTGGCAGAAATTTCTCTACATTTTCCTGGTAAATTTTATATTGATTTTTGAGATGTATATAGCTTTTCTTGATTGAATTTAAATTTCATGGTATGCTTAAAGAAATATGTATAGGTATTGAGGATAGATTTATCAATGTCTATATATAATTCATGGAATACATATTTATTTTTTCATAAAGGATGTCCCAGATATAAGTGATGAGGAGGATCAGTTTTTCTATTTTGATTGAGGATCTAAAGATGATTAATAAAAATGTGAGACTATCTTTTCTCTTTCAATTTTGGAGTAATATTTTCTTGCTGGTATGAAGGTACATGTTCACATTTGCTCTAGGAGCTGGGCCAGTTACTGGTATAATTATTCCAGAGCTTAGTTCTGCACAAACACGTTCAAAAGTAATGGGCTTTAGCTTTTCAGTACACTGGGTATGTTTTAACCGCATTTATTATTATTATTATTTTTGTCTTCACGATGGAGGAAACATTTGGTGTATCATATATGATACCTATGGCCACAATTTTTTTTTTTAAATTTACTTAATTGCATCATTTGGGTTTAGGGCCTGGCTGCTTTAATACCGAGATAAAAGGCAGAAAAAGAAAATTTTTAAGGTTCTGTCTCTGTAACATTAGGTGTAGGTGAAACTCTGGTTTCTATGACTTAGCCTCTGAGTTATTAGAGGAGAGTCAACAATAATCCCTGCATTTTAGGATAAACACAAGGCAAGACTGACTAGCATTTGAATGTTCTGTCTCAAAAGAAAAAGAGTAGTGCTTATAACCATCACTAGATGGCGATTTTACTTAAAATTAATTTGGATAAAAGCTCACTGAGAACACAGACTGCACACTGTTCTAAGTCACAATACAATGGTAAATTGCAATGGTTAGTTTGCATCACCAGGGTGTGGCATGAACTTTACCTCGTCAGTTAGGGGTGTCAAAAATCAACACGACCCGACGATCCAATCCGAATCGATCCGAAAAAAATCGGATTCGGGTTGAAAATTTTCGAGGTCGGGTCGGGTTCGGGTTGACCCGAATTTAATATTTTGTGAATTTTTTGAGGTTAAATTAAATTTTATTTTGAAAATTAAGATATTTTTATGTATATTAATATCAATATAGTATGATCATGATGAAGTATTGAGATAAAAGTGAAGAATTATAGGGAAAATGACGATAAAAGACGTTTTGAATCGGTTTTTTCGGATTATTCGGGTCGGGTTGGTCGGGTTCGGATTTGGGAGTTTCGGGTTGAAATCGGGTTCGGGTCGGGTTCGGGTTGGGAGTTAAAATTTTTTTTTCCCAATCCGATCCGATCCATCCGAATTGATACCCCTGTCGTCAGTAAGACCTTGGCTAAATATCACAATAATTAGTTAGTTGGACGTCAATGATTAGTACAAAATGCCAACATTTTGTTCATGGTGCAGTTTATGGATATGCATGTTTGAATTCCATGTTTATAAGACTAGTCTATCATGATCTGATTTTTTTTCTCTGTTAAATATTTAACAATAACCGAACATCTCGTACGCAACCATTTTAACTTATTTTTTTGGAATCTTGTTTGTCAACGTTTGCATGTTTTTCAGATTTGCAACTTCTTAGTGGGGTTATATTTCTTGGAACTTGTCGACAAGTTTGGTGTGGGGCCTGTCTATGGAGCTTTTGGCGGGGTTTCCTTGATATCGGCAATATTTGCAGCCTATTTCATCGTTGAAACAAAAGGACGCTCCCTGGAGGAAATAGAAATGTCGATGAATGCTAGATTACCTGCTAAAGATGACTGATCGAATCTAGTTTCGCTAATCCACTGAGCCAGCATGTTGAGTATCTGAATCCAAAACCGACAGCTTTGTACGTATCTAATTTACTCCTGCCGACATTGTACAATAAATATTAGTGTAAATCTTGCTAGATTCTCAATTTGAGTCGACTGATTCAATTCACTAATTCTTGTTTTTTTTTGTCAATTTGTTGTGCATTAAGTTCACGTGAATGGGCATAGCTTGCAGATTTAAATGGCATGGCTTACAGATAATTAGACTTCTGTACCCTGTTCATTTGACACAACACCGAAACAAGCTGATCTAGTCGACCATATCAGATCTGAGCATGCTACCCTAGACACGAAAACATGATTAGGATTTTGACCGACCCCTGGGGTTTGCAAGTTGCGATCTCTCCGATTGGATCTGGCGACGGTAAGTGCTACCATGACTTCATTATTAGGTAGATAAATACTAATAAAAATTTGGCATGAAGATAAAGGTGGAATAACTTGTTGAACTCACATGGAACCCACGCATTATTGCTTTTGGTGACCATCACGTCGTTTCCGCTGCCACAGCCACTCACCATCATCCGTAAACAATTTTTTTTATTAATGATTGACAGACAGAATCCGAAATGACCGACTCAATTTTATAAAATTTTCATAAAATATTTAAAATAAATCAAAAAATATTGATAACGGACAATTTAAAAATTCAAATTTCTATGTGAAAACTTTACTTTCAGAGTACAATAATTGATAAAACAATTGTCTTAATAATTTATAATTATTTTAATTGAAATACATTAAAGTTCTAATTCATTCAATTCAATTTGGCCTTGAATTCTATTTTAAATTAGTTAAATAAACCCATTCCTAAAAGTCTTAACAATAATTAAGACTAAAATACTCGTGTTGTGTCATGACAACATTGATGGGCTTATTTTTCAAAAAAGTAATATATATGATAAAATATATAATAGAAAATAAAAAAATATTTGTTCAACGGATGAACAATTAATTATCATTCCAAATATTTATGATTTAATTTTTATTTATGACATATTTTATAAGAATTTATTTTTTAAATGAAATACGAACCCTAAAATGCTAGGTTCTACATCATCCGCCCGAATACTTTTCGATTTATTAGTCTGATATTAAAAAAAATCTCATTAACCATTAAAATTTAAAATAAAAATGGAGAGAGCATAGAAGATGCGGATATTCGGCGCCGGCAATTTGCTACTTTTCCATGCTTTATTTATTGTTTTTTTTTAAAAAAATTTTGCTTTAATAATTTTGTCGTGGAATCAGACGGAATCATTTTTTTTATCAGAAAACGGAATCTTTTTTTAGCTGAAACAAAACACAATATGTTTGAGAGCAGAATACCTAACTTTTGTTTTTTATATCAGGTCTTAATATTCGATTAATTTTGAAAAGCATCGATTCGGTATCATAAATTTTTTCATCAACTATAAATAAATTCGAAAAATATAAGTACTAGACCATATAATGACTCAAGTGTCAATGATTCAAATCTAAAAATATGAACAGTTCAAAATTAAAAGACGAATTTTGTATGCTCCTAGTTTTGAATCCTGTAAGTCTTCACGAGATGGACTGATAGTTAATATATGGATATTATCATCAACAGATCTGGAGATCAAATCCTGACAAAGTCAGTATGTCTACCCTCCTCACATGTTAGTCACAACATTCAAGCTAGTAGGCTCTGTGATTTATCTCTTTCGTATTAATCTAAGAATGAGTTGGCGGAGACGCTAAAGACGAACGAATCCCTTTAATTTTGAATCCTATGGTAAAAGATGAAAAACTCGTCCCATGGCCTGCCTGAGTGCACATAGAGTCAGTTCACATGCTAAAGTACCTAACTAACTTTAGAGGTATATAAGTCGCTCCACCGTTCATTGCGACAGAACAATTTTGATAATATCAAATCATTGACAAATGCATGACAATCCAACGACCGATGGAAAAGACATGTTTCTGATTTCAAAATAATTCCATAACCAGACAGTGAAATCGAAAGTAGTTCGCCATTAAACTCAACATCTGACATACACTCACAAGTTTGTCAGCTCTAATCCTCCCCAACTCGACTATCATATTAATCCAATAACTACTCGCAGAAACAGAGCAGCTCTAAATCCATTGTTAGTTCATCTCCATCTCCTTTTCCTTTCCACCTCCTCCCCACTTGATTTTATAATCCATTGCGCGCTGATCCACTTCCAATTTCCTTCCTTCCTTCCTTACAAATACCCCCCTCGCGTTCCTTCCGCGAAGAACGGAAGAAGGAAGAGAGAAGGTGAAGAAATTTATGGGGATGGTGATGATTCCCAGTGAGTCTCCTCCGCCGCATCAGGAGCTTCCACCCATTCACCATGACGACGATGACGGCGGTACCGGCGACGCCGGTTACCCAACAGTCTCCGACACTTGCCGCCATGCTTCTTGTTCGAATCGTTCAGCAGCAGCGACAGAGTGCTGCGGCGGCGGAGCGCTAGTTCCACCGCTCAACTTTGCGGTCGTCGACGCCGGCGTCTTCCGGTCGGGGTTCCCCGAGACCGCCAACTTCGGCTTCATGCACACCCTCAAGCTCCGGTCCATCGTGTGAGCCCGCAATTTTACCGACATTTTTTTAATTTTAATTTTTTTTAACGATCGCATGGTTGCAGGTATCTTTGCCCGGAGCCGTATCCGGAGGAAAACCTGGAGTTTCTCGAGTCGAATAGGATCACATTATTTCAATTCGGAATCGATGGTCGCAAGGTTCTTCTTCCTCATCGCCCTTTTTCTTGTTTCTTCCCTTTCCAACTCTCCTCGGTATAGATTTGCAGATTTAAATCATGTGTGATATATCTCGTAGGAGCCGTTTATCGATGACATTCCAGGCGATAAAATTATTGATGCTCTGAAAGTTATCCTCGGTACGAATCATTCTTCTCTCTTGAGACATACAATTGAACTGCAAAGTTATGATTTATAAGCTTTGCCGGACTAAATTTGCCTAGCTCTCTTAATTAACTCAGATGCCAAAAACCACCCTTTGCTTATCCACTGCAAGAGAGGAAAGGTAACTAATTAACACGCCAGGCACGCTCATTAGATAGATGGCGATCGATGCATGAAAAATATTGACTCGCTGTTTTTGTGCCTTGTGACTGTACGTTCAGCATCGAACTGGTTGCGTCGTGGGATGTTTGAGAAAGCTTCAGAAGTGGTGTTTGTCCTCAGTCTTCGATGAATACCAGCGATTCGCTGCCGCTAAAGCGAGGGTTTCCGATTTGAGGTTTATGGAACTGTTCGACATGTCGGATCGAGAGCTGTGATGGACAGACCTTCGCATCGGGTGCTCTGAATGAATCGATCGATCGATCGATATCGAGTTAATGAATAATTGAGATATTCGGTGTGAGTGAGACTACCTATTTTGTTGTTAGTTGCAGTATGGAGTAAGGAAGTTAGGGGCACTTTTTGATGTCCTGCACAATTTCTTTTAATTTAATGGAAGATGACTATTTTATCTCAGAATAGGCGCTTGTGTTATTGTTTTTTTTAAAAATTTTTAATAAATAATTTCTTAAATAATTTTTTAATTTTATAATATACTTCGTTAGTATCTAAAATTTATTATGTTGAATACTATGATCCAAAAAGGAAATATGAATCCTAAGAGAAAATTTTAGCACCTGTCTTCTTAGTTTTTTTAATAAATAATTTCTTAAATAATTCTTAATTTTAATACTTCGTTAAATCTAAAATTTATTATTTTGAATACTATAACCCAAAAGGGAAGTCTGAAACTAGAAAAAAATCTTATCGACTTAAACCTGCTATAACCTAATTCATAAATCCTAAAATTTACAATGCTAAATACATAAAATATACCTCATTAACATCTAAAATTTATTATTTTAAATACTATAACCCAAGAGGGAAGTCTAAATCCTATGAAAAAATCTTATTAACTTAAACCCGCTATAATTCAATTTTTAAATTTTAAAATCTTAAACACTAAATAATTTGAAAAATAAAAAAAAGAAATCTTTGAATCAATGAATCGCAGGTGCTTATATTGAGTGACTGTGACTGTATTTAATACAAGCACCTAGAGTCCGCAGGGGCATGCGATATTGAGTCCACAACGGAATAATTTTGTATATATATATAATATGAATTTAAAAAAGAGATAAATTATTCTGTTATGAACAAAAAGGAAAAGTCTGAGGGCTAAAAATGGATCTATCAAAACTAACTTTGCGTCTTATAGAAAAAATTGATTAATTAGCTAACAGTCAAATATGGAATGATCGATCTGACCACATAGAAATTTTTATTGACTATCAGAGTAAATCAAGAAATTACACATGGAGGTTTTACCTAATAGCCATTATTCTTAGGTTTGCTACGTATTAGGATAAAAATTTTCAATAATATATTGTAGTCTCAAACTCTAGACCCCTGAACTGTCACTGGACAACTTAACCATGACACCTTGACCCCCGAGACAATTTCACGTACTATAAATAAGAGCGAGGGAGGTCGCAAAGCAAAATTGTCGTAAAGCCATTTCACCTTCCACAAAAGGCAAGTCTGTTGCCTTAGTGACCCCCTAGAGCTGGCCCTATGATTATAGAAGGAGGTAAATGTTGGTACACAAGCGAAAGACGCATGGTGAGGAATCATCAAGTCGTCAATTTTCCGGAATCGACCGTTGATCATTATGCCAAAATTGTCATGCACCCACTGTCTATGCTACATTCTGGGGGTCATTTCGCCTTCCATAAGCTTAGCAGAGGCTGGAAATACGGATCGATCATGGTCTCCGCGCATGCCGCTGCTTATTCAGAATCTTCTATTTTTGAATCTGATATTCGGAGGATGAGTAATGACGTAGTCAAGATCTTCAATTATTTTAGACTAAATTATAAGAGATGATTTGGCTCACTACTGATTGTATTATTCTTGGAGAACGTAAGAAGTTAATTGATCCGGCTGGCAGATGGCGACTAACGTAGAGTCGGGCTCAGAAAGTCAAGGAGAAATTGGGTGTTTGTATAACAGGTCAGCCATCTCCTAATAGTCTGCTAGCTGACCTCTGATAGGCAGTTCAGAAGCATGGTCGATCGACGATAGTGAGTCCCTAACTCGAGGCTCATTAGTGGTCTCCCTCATCTAGGGCTCATGAATGAGCTAACATCGGCTATAGCCAGCTTGGATGTCTTGATTGGCGGGATGTCCGGGTTGGCAGGATGTCTATCCCATTTTGACACTGGACTTGCCAAATCCATCAGCCGACCTGACGGAGCTCCGAAGCAGGTTACACGGTCAGTCGACAAAGTGACCAGCTGAGCTAGTGGCCCACACGTCAGAGGCACGTGGGTAGTATCCTGCAACGGATCCTGCTATGAATATGGTTTAAGTGCACTGTAATAATCTAAGATGCGTGATGTGACTCATGAGATATGTTAATTACTATGATGAGATAGAAATGCAGCTCAAAAAAATACGATGACGAGTCTAATAAATATCACAGATCTTATGATGTAACTCACCTTAAAGGTGATAAGACGCCCCCACATAATGGGGTTTGGGGAGATGTCTATATAATGACCTCCTCCCCATGAGTAACTTATTCTTCTACTTCTTCACTTTTTGCTACTTCATTTTCGTATTTCTTCTACTATTGGCCTGACTTGATCGACAGAGTGCCTGCGCCAACGACCCCTGGTCAGCTTCTAACAGTTCCTTTTCCTCGCAGTTCACCGGAGCTCCTCGTTGACTACGCGTGGTCCAACCGGCCTCCTCATGGTCCTCATGTGGTTAACACCGCTCCCCACCGATCAAGGGGCCATCTTCCTCATTTCCAAACAAGATCAAATTTTGCGGCGCCTGTGGGAATCTTCACCTAATTGAAAGTACGACAATGACTAACTCCAACAAGATGACCATCACAACCTCCCTGGAGGATTTCGATCTGTTGGTCACAGCGAAGGCTCAAAAACTGGCTCATTAGCAACAACGATTGGCGGGACGGCTATCGAATTTCCTGTCACAACCACCACCACTCTGAGTGAAGCATAAGCGACAGCCTGACCCTATAACATAGTACACTTCACAAAGGAGTTCATCCGAATGGGAGGGAGGGGGGACGAAGCCCAGTCAGACCGAATGGAAATTTCCTCATCTAGTCGTACTCTCTGCGATCTGCGTAAAGGGAAAGCGTCAGTCGATTGGCGTTCTCCTGACGGTTCAGGTGTGCCCTTCTCAGTAGAAATACTCATCGACTCCTTGCCGTGGAACTTCCGACTCATCTCCATTGCAAAGTTGGTACTTTGCGGCATTTTCAAGGATTTACTACTCTTGAAAATGAAAAAGTCATTTGTTTACTCTTGGAAGAGTAAAATTGTGTCAAACTATATTTTTAGAAGATTGAATAAAATAAAGTTGATACAACTAGGTTAGAATCCAAAGATATGCCAAGTTAGGGAGTTTTGGCATTATCTTAGAAAATTAGAGGCAAACTTAGGATTATCAATGACTTAGCGATGAGTTATTGATGCTTAGATAGGAAATCTAGGTATTTTCTTTTATGCTATTATGCCATGATTTATATGCCCTATCACATGCCATGACATCATAATTCATCATTCATATTTTATTATAAAAATATCACATGTCATGTAATACATGCATTATATAGCTATAAAAATTTCTCTTTCGAAAATCCTCATATGATACATGACATAGTCATTATCATGCATTAATTTAATTTTTATTGAAATTAAAGACATTGACATTACTTGACATTCTAGGTGGATGATCAAAGTTGATAATGTTTAGATAGAAATGCATGAACCCTAATTTAGGGAGAACCAATTTACATATCTCACCAAGACTATAAGTTGACTTGTGTGTGTTTTGAGACATACTAGAAACAAGTGAGATGTTAGGTTGATGAATAAAACTCAAGGTGTTGATTAATGTGCATCTTATTGAGTTTTAGTTTCATCAAAATATTTATTTAAATGAACTCCAATCATTAGGAAAGCTAATGTACAAGTCATGTCCATTTAACCCAAAGAACATGGTTGGAAATTATTTTTGAAAACTATTTCATAACTATCTTGAAAAACCTTGGTGAAGACTATCTTTTGATAGAACTCATCATTGATGAATATGATACAAAATAGAGTGAAACATTTAAGTATCTCAATGGTATCCAATTTTGTGTCAATCTTTGAAAATGAAAGTTATTTTCATAGAAAACTATTTTTCCATGATAGTATATATCATAAATAATGTCTACACAAAATTTTATGATTTTTCAAATTTTGTAGAATTATTTAGGAGTTTCTGAAATTTGGTCTGAAATTATTTTCAAAAATCAGAAACTCTCAATCGATCAGATGATCGATTAAGACAGTAACCAATCAGTTGGTCAATTGATTGGTGAACCTTTTCTGTGAGCACAGAAGCTCGCGTAATTGATCTGTTGATCGATTAATGGCAGCCGTAATCGATCAATTGATCGATTAAGACATAACTTAATCGATTGGTACCCAACACCAATCGATTAGTATGATTGAAACTGTCTAATTTTAGTCCTTTAACCCAATTTTGAGTAACCTAAAAATTCCTAGTCCCTTGGAATACTTTTATAAGTATATTTGGGAATATTTCATTATAAAATCAAAAAGGAAGATGGTTTGTGAAAACTATAGGGTTAAGAAGAGGTTTTGATTCAAGTTGTTGAACGGCTAAGTCTGACATGGTAATCGATTGAGAAATTGATTAGGGAACCCTAGGCGTCGAGTATATAGGCTTTTTATGCAGGTTTGAAGCGAGAGCTTCGACACTTCTTGGACAAAGCATCCACACCTCTTCTCCTCCTTTATCGTCATTTCAAGAGAAGTCTTGGAGCATAGTGTTGCTGTACTTCCAAGGTTCTAGAGGCGATCTCAAGCTAGAAGAAAGCAAGAAAAGAAAAGAGAGCACATTGTTGTAAATCTTGTAAGATTTTCTATTGTATTTGCTTACTCTTATTGTTTCTTCTTGTAAGCTTGTAAGAGGTTTCTCCACCTCAAGAAGGAGATCTTTCAAAGTGTATGAGAGAGTGAGGAAGAGAGGATCCTTGGATTAGTCACGTCAAGGAGATGGATACCATGTAAAATCAAGGTGCTAGCATTGCTTGGAGTCTTTCACAACGACAAATCTACAACAAGAAATGTGGGGACCGGTACCGTCGATAGAGGGGGGGGGGTGAATATCGACTTGTTAAAACTTCTTCGGAAAGCGTGTCTTTCGATCGTTCTAGACAAAGAGTTAGTGCGCAGCAGAAATAAAGAACGAAAATGAAAAACACTTGTACACACGGGATTTACTTGGTTCCCAACCCCCAGGGTTAGTACAACCAAGGCCTAAGCACGGGAAACACCCGTCCACTAATGTTCTCCTTTCTGGGATTTTCGGAGGCGGAGAAACCCATCTTATAGTGCACAATTTACAATCAAAATATTAAGAAAAGTAAATGCAGAAATATAAATTCAAACCAAACAAAGGGTTGAAGACTCGGCCGATCTGAAACTCCGAAGTGTCGCGCACTTCCTCCTGGAGCCACCTTAGTTGCAGAGCTTCGTCTTTAGCGCTTTATCGTCATTCGGAATGCTTAGAATGATCTCGGAATTGGTGTGCTGAGCTGAGGGGTCGAAGCCCCTTTCATAGCTTTGTCTAGGGCGCCTCAGTTACGGTCAAAAGTTCATCCGAAATGCTATCTTCGCAAAGCTGATAAAGTTTCCTTCTTGGGAGCCCTGGACCTTATTGGGCGTCTGATTCATTCAGGTGTCTGGCATCCAGGGCGCCTGGCTTGATGGGGGCGCCCTGGTTTCAATGGGGGCGCCCAGTAAGCTATAATTTAGCTTCATTGTATTTGTTTGCCTGCTTTGTCTTCAATTTTAGGTATCTGCAAGATACACAAACACAAGTCAAACAAGTATAAACCCTTAGCCTTAAAGATTTGGTTCTGACTTCAGATTTCCCGCGAAACCCTAGGTCGAATCGACGCCTATGTTCCCTTCCCGGGGAACGCGCCTTTCACCTACTCCTTTCAAGAGAAATTTGCCACCCGGCCCATCCGGTTGGACTTTTGCCTAGCTTCACTCACCAGGACTTTTGCCCAGCTTCACTCACCAGGATTTCGTGCCCAGTCCACGACCAGGACTTATTGCCCAACCTTATGTCAGGACTTCGGTGTCCAGCCCTCGGCCAGGACTTATTACCCAATTACTCGAATCAGGACTTTGTGCCCAACCCTCGGTCAGGTCTTCGGTGCCCAGCTCGCGGCCAGGACTTAGTGCCCAATCCATGATCAGGACTTAGTGCCCAATTCTTCGAACCAGGACCTTTTGCCTAGGTTAACTAGGACTTTCCTTCACTTTGGTACTCTTTTCTTGACTAACCTTTCCTTGTTCTAATGTATCACTAACTTAAGCATATTGTTAAACATTGTATTGAAACACTCAAGGAGGACATCACTGATGCTTCTTGCACCAACAATCTCCCCCTTTTTGATGTTTGGCAATATTTTAAGTTAGATTGGTTTAAAGGGCTAAGTTATAATCCTTGGGATAAAATGGAAAAAATTTGATCCTCTGAAAAAATATTTTGATTTACATTTTGATCCTTGGAAAAAATTTTGATTTAAACTTTGATCCTTTGGGATAAAATTTCTAATTTAAGCTCTCTATTCCTTTGGGAGAAAAAATTTCCTAACTTAAGCTCACTCTCCCCCTTTGTCATACATCAAAAAAATGACAAAACAAACTTGCAACCACAATGAAAATTTCAAAAAAAAAATCTTTTTGAAAGTACTTAGTATAATCATTTGAAAGCATATCATTTTCGATAAACCATTTTCGAAACTCTTCCCTTTTTGTTAGAAAAAAGACTATGTACTTGTAAAAAAAACTAAGTACTTCAAGTGCACCAAAAAAAATTGTACTTTGGAAAGTATTGTGCACTTTGGAAGAAATATTTTGCACTTTTAGTAAAATATTTTGAACTTGGCAAATTTTGCACTTAGAAAAGTATGACCTTAGAAAAATTTTCCTTTAGAAAACATTTTCAAGAAAATACACTCATAAAAGATTTTCACTTAGAGAAATATAGTGCATTTAAAAGAATACTTTGAAAAATATTGTGCAAAAAACTTGTACTTTGAATGATATTTCACACTTCACCCATCAATACTTTGAAAAATATTGGAAAAAAATTGTTCTTTGGAAAACCTTACACTTAACACATATATATTTTTTTTTCAAAAAAATGATATTGGACTTAGTATTTTGAAAAACAATTAACAAAACAATTTGTACTTTGAAAAGTACTTTGAAAAATATTTGTACTTTGAAAAATATTAGTACTTTGAAAAATATTAGTACTTTGAAAAATCACAAGTTGACCAAGATAAGACCAACAGATTAAGGCTTGGGAAAAACCTTGAAAAGTCATTACAAAGGTATCAAGGGAAGTTATCCCTAATGAATACCTAGAACACCCAAGGAGCACCAATAAGTTTTGGGTTCCTAAGACTATGTTCGCCACACCCTAGATAGGTCTAGGAAGTGTCAACTCAAATTGGAAGGATAGTTAACCCATCCTTGATGAAGTTGATACTTTAGGGCATTTTCAAGGACTTGCTATGTTGAAAACCGAAATTTTAATGGGCTTAGTTGTAATTACCCAAAAATTTGAGGGCTTTTTTGTAAAACTGCTAAAAAACTATTTAAAACTCAAAATCCCTCCCCGTAAACCCTATCTCCCTGAATCAGTTTTCCCCCACCTCCTGATTCCCTTCGATTTCGCCCGGCGACGCCGAGCCCTTGACCGCCGACGCGTCGCCTCTCCCCGACGCCGACACTGAGCCCTCTACCGACACTTCTCCTTCTGATTCTTCTCCTTATTCTCCGGTGCGCACGAGCAGAACGCCGCCGCCCTCGCGCGAGTCACCAACCGGCTGCCGCCCTCGCGTGAAACCCTAACCGACGCCGGTCCTCTCCATCCTTGGTTTTTCTCTCCGGCCGAAGTTAAGGTAAGGCTTTGTGCTATTCTTGATTAGGTTTTAATTGGATTTTGATTATGAGTTTTGAAATTGGCTTACAAAGGTGAGTTGTGTGGGTTGCCGACACTAGACAAGGGCAAAGCAAGGAGGTGGAGGTTACCGGCGCATTTCAGGTGAGTTGTATGTTGGATTAGGGTAAAGATGAATGTTTAGATTTTAGTAATGTTTGCTATGACTTGTTGATGTTGTGCGTTAGATGAGTTTAAGTCAGTTTGATTTATCTAGGATACTCTGGTTAGCTCTGTTCACTGCCGGTGGGTTACATTAGGAAAAAAAAAGCGGCAGAAGGTCTTCGTGAGTGCCATTGAAGGTCAATTTTAGTTGTTTGCGGTTATTTTTGGATGAATCTGTTGTTAAATGGATTTTTAGATCAATATGAATGAGTTGGTAGCATACATGAATGTTGGAATCTGATCTGGTTGGTTATTGGTGTGGATGTTTGGTATGTGGGTCGAATTGTAGCTTTTGAGAGGAAATTCTATTTTTGGGATTGGAGATTTGAGTAGTGTTGCTATTCATTTGGTTTTGGATCTTGAGTGTTTACTGCTTGAGGGTTAAGTTTTGCTAGTATTTAATTCTTATTGTGCGTTGTGAATAGTTTAGTTTATTTTATTTAATTGTATAAATAGCTAAACTTTAGTCCTTGATATAGGACCTTGAGTTGGACTCGCACAGTTGATCGTGGGAGATTCTCTTCTCATATATGTTCTTCGTAAAAGGCGGGTACTTCTCCTTTGTACTCGAGTAGTTCATTTTACCTTAAAGCATGACTATATTATGTCTAGTAGGTTGCTTGACCTTATTCCCTGTTGTTTTGTTATTTTAACCTCGCCGTTGATACTTATTCTTCGTTGATCTTCGAGTATTCAAAATTCGTATTCGTACAGTCCTCCGTTGGTTTTCTGTTCTGTAAAGTGCCGCTTGTACGCAAGTACTTAGAAGTCCATTAAATACAATAGGTTTATTTGGCATTAGAAATATCCTACCTAGTAGTGTAGATGCATAATCGTTGGTTTTCGATTTCCGGTTGGTTGTATCGATGCATGTTTTACTTGTTGGATTTTGTTGCATCGTTGTTTCTCCGGTTGTTCGTGCATCTCGTAGCATGCACCATATCTGCACGTTGCATACTAACGACTGTTGGGCTTCCATATGGTTAAGCCGTCGTTAGTCATTTAGTTGCTCGATTCACTCAACCATTTATTGTCGTGGTAGTTGTTAGAGTGCGAGCAACAGTCCTGTTATGCCACACATGTTGTAGCTGTAGGCAAAGAGTGACACCCTCACCGTTATTTTCAAGGGATATTAGAGTTGTTGGTGGCTCACCCTCACCGTTGTTTTCGAGGGATATTAGAGTTGTTGGTGGCTCACCCTCACCGTTGTTTTCGAGGGATATTAGAGTTGTTGCTGGCTCACCCTATGTATCGGGGTTTTTGGAGTAGTTGGCTCCCCAGCATCCTGTCCACTCAACCACACCTTTGTGCTATTCGTTGGATTGCGTACAGTTGTCACAACCCTACCCACTCGGTCACACAGATGAGATGTGTTGGCGGCTTGACTGGCGTCAGGGGTGACACATGTCATTGTATCATATGCATACGTATTTCGTTTATGCATTTTCTTGTGATTGTTACATTTATATGAGCTATGGTTGTTGCAGCTGATTGACATGCATCTATATCTTGGTTTTATTGTTGTTGCATTAATTTATGCTTGTTTAGTTGTTATTCGGTTTTTATAACATGTTGTTCTATATATGTTATGCATGTTTAGGTGATTCTATATTTCTTATGGACTGTACTCTATTGATTCTCTACTTAGATATCCTTTATTATGTCATGCTTATTGTCTACTCATATACCCGCATAGTACGCCTGGACTCACCACCGCTACCTCCCATTTTTGTTTCAGGTAGGAGGTAGATATTTTGCTTGGAGCCAGAAGATGATCCAGTTGCCAGCCCCTCAGTTCCACCGGGTTATTTTATTTGGAGTTGTTTCAGAGTTGGTTCTCCGTAGTTTCTTTGTTTCTGCATTTTATTTTACTTTCTGGTATGGTATTGACAAATTTGTAGTCATGTCTTATTGGTCGGGTTTATTCGTTGTGGAGTTTCTTTTTAAGTTGTGGTTTCTTTTATGCCTAAGGTGGTTGAGCCACCCATTATTTCTTTTGTTGATATAAGAACTGCGTGGTTGTGTTTACTTCTATTTATTGTGATGCTAGCCGCATGTGGCTAAGCTATATGTGTGAGAGTGTATGTATATTTGCCCCATATTGTCCACCGTACAGGGGAGATGTTGCCGATTTTTCGAGGAAGCATGTGCCTCTGGGGTCGTGACATACTACCCTTGAAAATGAAGAAGTCATTTGTTTACTCTTGGAAGAGTAAAATTGTGCCAAACTATATTTTTAGAAAATTAAATAAAATAGAGTTGGCACAACTATGTTAGAATCCAAAGATATGCCAAGTTGGGGAGTTTCGGGATTATCTTGGAAAATTAGGGGCAAATTTAGAATTATCAATAACTTAGCAATGAATTTTTTATATTTAGATAGGAAATCTAGGTATTTTCTTTTATGCTATTACGTCATGATTTATATGCCCTATCATATGTCATGACATCATAATTCATCATTCATATTCATTAACGTTCAAGATCGATGACACGCCGCTCCAACAAAGTTTTACTCTTCTTCTTAAGTGTCGTTGGTATAAGATTTTTTATTTAATTCTGTACTTAAATTTCTACACTTGTACATCATTTTCTGAGTTATAGAATTGGCCAACGAAAACGGTCATGGACCGTGTGCCTTGGAATAGGAGCTGTTACAGACTTCGATCCAATTAAAAATAAATCGCGTTAGCCATGTTTGATTTGTGTATTTTTCACTGCGTTTAACTCCATGTTTCCGAAAAATTACGTTATCGATATTCACCTTCCCTTTATCGATTACAACGATCCCATAAGTGGTATCAGAGCGGGTGACTCAATCTTGGTGAAACCACCAATTGTGTGTTTTTTCCGGATTTTTTCGCCTTTTTCAATTTTGAATTCTCATTTTTTCACGATAGGTAGAATTGATAAAACCATCATTTTTTGAAAATTTGTCATAATTTTTTTTATTATTTTACCTCGAGATTTGTGCAACTCCTTTTGAGTTATTTTTTCCTCTCACGCACTGCTAATCCAAGACCAAGTCTTGGTACATTCTTTATTTTTTTGTGTGCGAGATTTATACTGAATGACCAATCAAGAATGGAACAATGCCCGTCCACCTCTATTCTCCAGCGAGAGTTTCAGATCTTGGAAGGATCTAATGGAGTCTCACCTGAAGGCTCATATGGATTTGTAGATGATAATCCGAATCGAGTTCACATTCCTCACCGAAGATGGAACATCAATCACCTAGGACAAATTGGATGAATCAACACTGAGGAAGATCGAGACTAATGTCAAGGCAATAGTAATCCTACAATGTAGCCTGACCAAAGAAGAATTCAAGCGGGTCGGATCCTACAACTCTGCCAAAGAGATTTAGGAGAGGTTAATCGACTTACACAAAGAGAGTTCCGACATTGAGGTCTTAGAAGGTGTACTGTTGGAATCATCGGAAGAATCGGACGAAGAAGAACAAACTTAACCGAGCCTCCTTGCACTACCAGTTCAAGTTCACCTTACTGAGACCGAGACTGAGTTTGAATCTGAATAAGAAAATAAACAAAACAATGAATTGATATCCATATCTGAAGAAGGTAAACTCACTGTAAGTGACTATTTTGAATCTGATTTATGTGAATTAATTTTTTATCTATCTTGTAAGTTGGTTGAGTCTAACATCCGAGTTATGTCCCTCCAAAAGGAGGTTAAAGCCCTTAAGGAGGTGGCTAACTCGAGTTCCCTGACTGAGACCATTCAGGAAGGAATCTTAACTATAGCCCTTAAGTGACTGAGACCGTTCTATGGGAAGTGACTATGACTTTGTTAAGATATACGCCATTTGTTTATACGTGATGCATTGCTCTAACATAATTTCATTATTTGTGACTGAGTCTCAAATAAAGTGTAGACGAATATCAATATGCTTACTCCTCGAATAAAAAGTGGATTTTTTTGTCTTTGCAATTGTCATCTTGTTATCACAGAAAATAATAGTCACATCTTTTTGTTGTTAGTGAAGGCAAGTCGTGCCATGCCACACGACCCATGTCGTGTGGCCCATGCTACCCCTTGTAGAATGAGTTATAAAAAGGGGTTTTCCATTCTTCTGCTTCCTTCGATTAATCTTTCGATCCACACCTAGGCACAGGCGATTTGGGGGTTATCGTCACCGAGAGGGCCATTGGTGAATACCTCACCATCAGGGCTCCGTCGAAGGTGAGTGAGCTATGGTAAGATTCTGAATCATTCACTATGGCTTGAGATTGGTTTGCCTCTGACCTACCACTGCTGTACTCTCTAGTTGAATCAAGAATTTGACCACTTGTGCATCGATTTGGGAATCAAGGAAGGTTGTTGAGAAGAAGTAAATTCATGAGGGCTTTTAACCTCACTGTCACACCTCAGATTAGGGATTATAGTGGTTGATCTGTTGGGAACGGGAAGAAGGGCATCACCGGCTCAATATCAGGTAAGGACACAATCAATTTACATCTTGTTGTCCTGTGTGTTATTCAAGTAGATCAGTTAGATCACTTCAACTTATTGGGTTTGTTCATCGTCGCTGTGTTTTCTTTCTTCTTTAGAATCGAGCTCAATTATTTGATTTTTTACCGTGAGATGACAAGTTGGGTTGGATCAAATCTTGGAGTAGAGAGTTTGGAGGTTGATATTCTTGTTCGAATTCGGATATGCTATTGTTCCTGGATTTCCAGTGATGGCCCCTTATATTGTCGTGAGTTTTATGATGGAGATGAATCTTGTTCTTGGGTATTTGATGTTTCTAGGAGTTAGTTGGTGTTTGCTCAACTCTTTCTTGCAGAGGTCTTGTTGTTTGAAGCTGGGATCTGATTTGTTGTTTGCCAGGTTGCTATAAAGAGCTATAAGCTAAGGGTAGCTCAGTTTTGGAAGTTATGGCTGAGTGTGGGATTAGGGATGGTTTTGTGTAGCTTTATGTTTCTAAATTCCTCGCTTTAGCTAAAGATTGTATTAGTGTTAACTGGCCTGTACTCATAGTGTGGTTAATTTGATTAAATTCTATTCGACCGAGTCACCCTTGCACGTATCTAGTTTAGATGATGGGGGTGCTTGGATCAATATGAATTAATTTGTCTACTAATTAATTAGCTGATCTTGAGATCAATTTGTATTGGAGTTGGTCTAGTTCTTGAGTCCTGAGAGAGGTTGTTTTGGTTAGGGTCTGATTCATTATCCGATCTACAATAGTGCTAGGATTAGATTTAGCTATTTATTTCATATGTACCTAGCTAAATAACATGTATTGATATAGGGACTTGATTGAGATTTATTGTTGCGAATTATTTGGCTGGTGGTTCCCTACACACACGAGTTCTTCCATTTGGAGGCGGGTACCTCTTGCTTGTTTCTTTAGATCTACCTACCTAATTATATCGAGTCTTGGGCGATTAGCCAAAGCTAACTCAAGATGAGATATAATTTGGATCTTGTCCCACATGAATGAAGTCGCTATATGGTTTGGAGCTAGTAGTGTGAGCAAATTGAATTTGCCTACATCCATAACTAGTGTTGATGCAGTCTGGCCCTGATTGTTATTTTGGTGTTGACACCGATTTTAGTTTAGGATGATAAGATGATTGGGATTAAGTCCTGGTCATGGACTAGGCATACCTTGTGGGAAAATCCTAACCTGGAGGGTTAGGTGTGGAAAAGTCCTAGCCTGGAGGGCTAGGTGAGGGAAAGTCCTAACCTGGAGGGTTAGGTGTAAAAAGTCCTAGCCTAGAGGGCTAGGTGAGGAAAAGTTCTAACCTGGAGGATTAGGTGTAAAAAGTCCTAGCTTGGAGGGCTAGGTGTGGAAAAGTCCTAACCTGGAGGGTTAGGCGTGAAAAGTCCTAGCTTGGAGGGCTAGGTGTTGAAAAGTCCTAACTTGGAGGGTTAGGTGTGAAAAAGTCCTGGCTTGGAGGTTCAGGTCCTAGCTTGGAGGGCTAGGTTGATGAAATCCTGGCTTGGAGGGTCAGGTCCTAGCCTGGAGGGCTAGGTTGGATGAAATCCCGGTAAGTGAAGCTAGGTCTCGGTGAGTGAAGCCGGGTGACTGAAACCCTGGTGAGTGAAGCCAGTTCCTAGCTTAGAGGGCTAGGTTGAAGTCCCAGTGAGTGAAGCTGGGCATGTCACGAGTCAGAGATGGGCCGGAGACTTGTTCTCGTGACTTAGAGGAGATTTGACCTTGCTTGGATCGGTCTGGTGATCGATCAGGGAAGTTGGCACGGTGCTCCTTCGTGAATCGGTCTGGTGACCCATCCAACGATGACTGATCGGACTGGTGACCGATCAGGGAGCACACAGTGAGGTTGGAAACCTGCTGCTCGGCTCCTGATCGGTCTGGTGACCGATCAGGGAGCATGCAGTTCGCTCACTGCTATGCTCCTGATCAGTGTGGTGACCGATCAGGGGCCATACAGTGGGTTTTGGTTCCCTTTACTGCTTAGCTCCTGATCGGTCTGGTGACCGATCTGGAACACTGTTCGGATCATTCAGGTGAACGATCAAGTGTCACGAGTTCCTCACTATGACCGATCAGGACGGAGCCTGATCAGTTTGAGCATGTCCTGATCGGTCTGGTGACTGATCAAGAGGCTTGGACTGCGAAGCTAAGAAATCACCCTGCAAAGGGGTGGATCGGTCTGGTGACCGATCCACAACCTGGGATCGGTCTGGTGATCGGTCTTGGAGAAATCGCGATTTCTGATTGAGCGTTGGGGACCGATCAGGATAGAGCCTGATCGGTCTGAACCCACTCTGATCGGTCTGGAGACCGATCAGGAGGCTCTATGATCGGTCCGGTGACCGATCACTTTAATTCAAAATGCACTGTCAGACGCTCTGATCACGTCTGAACATATCTGATTTCTCTGTGCTTAATCTCTGATACATGATCCTCTGTATGATTTGTTGTGCTAATGATCTGATTAAGTTGCAGGTGACAGGAATGGATTCAAACACTCAAGGAGGGTCAATGGGAGTCTTTCCTTGGAGCAGGTTTGTCCATTTTCCATCTCAGGTTGCAACGGGCACTGGCGCTGCTGGAGCTGCTGACTGGAGCTAGTCTGAGGGAAGCTCAGGGAGTCCAGGACAGCTCAGTAGTAGGCTGGATGTTGCAGGTGAGCAGCTGGAGGCTGCAATGAGATGGATGTGACCTGGGATCAGTGGAGGAGACTTAAGCGCTGGGAGGCAAACAAGTCTCCACACAAAAAAAACAACGAAGTTCTTCACATTGTGCTTGTGCGATCTGTTGTTCCATCATCTTGAGCAAGCAACTGCAATTACTCTACTGTCTTGAGCAACCTCTGTTACTTGAGCATTTGGAAGAAGAACCAGGAAGCTTGGCGAGTCCATCAGTGAGAAGACACGAAGAAGGGAGTTCTTGCGTGAGATCTGCGCTGAGTGGAACTCGGTGAGAAGTTTGCTTGGGTTCTTGCTGTCCTAAGTGCTCTGTAAGATCCTTCTTGTGTTTCATTGTTCTTAAAACTTTATCTCTGTTGAAACGTTGTGGAGAGGTTACTCCACCGAGAAGGAGGTTGCTTACTATTCGAATTTTTCGGGGCTTGATCTGCCGACGATCAAGGGATCGCCCACCTTAAGGGTACGCCAAGGAGTAGGGGCAAGTTATCCCCAAACCTTGTAAATCCTCTTGTTAGCGTTCTTGTGTTTGCTCTTAACTTAGGGCTTAAATTCTGCAACTCTGTTTTTCCTTTGCTTCCGCTGTGCTACTAACGTTTGAGTGCAGAAAAATCGAAAAGTGCTAAAGTTTAAATGTCTGGCTACATTCACCCCCCTCTCTAGCCATCCATGTTCCAACAACTAGCTCCTACCAAAGCTCTACGATTCAGTGGGAGAATCATTTAATTAAATGTCTAATTAAATGATCTAGATATGATACTTATTTCTGTATGTTTTATTGTTGTAGATCACCATGTCGTCTAACACGTCAAATACTCTCTCTCTACGATCTGTCCTTGAGAAGGACAAGCTCAATGGAGCTAATTTCCTGGACTAGTATAGAAACTTGAGGAAAGTCCTCAAACAAGAACGAAAACTGTACGTCCTAGAGCAATCTCTTCTAGAAGCACCTGTCGCTACCGCCACCTGTGCCGAAAAGGATGCTTACAAGAAGCATCAGGATGATGCACTTGATGTATCATGCCTTATGCTTGCCACCATGAACTCTGAGCTTCAGAAGCAACATGAGAACATGAATGCACATGATATGGTTGAGCATCTAAAGCAACTATATCAAGGGCAAGCTAGGCACGAGCGGTTTGAGGTGTCTAAAGCCCTAATTTGCATGCAAGATGCAAGAAGGAACACCTATAGAAACTCACATACTCAAGATGATTGGGTATGTCGAGAACCTTGAAAGACTAGGATTTTCACTGGGCCAAGAATTAGCTATAGACCTTATCTTGCAATCGTTGCCGGAAGGGTACAATCAATTTGTCATGAACTATAACATGAATGAAATTGACAAACCTTTGCCTGAGATGCTCAGCATGTTGAGAATTGTTGAACCCAATCTCAAGAAAACCAAGACCAGTAATATACTGATGGTACACAGGGGCAAAGGCAAATGGAAGCCTAAAGGCAAGGGTAAGTCTCAAGCCAAAGGCAAGGCCAACCCTACTATATCTAAGGCCAAAGGCGGGGTGCCTAAGGAAGGGACCTATTTCCACTGTGGTGAGACCGGACATTGGAAGAGGAACTGCAAACTCTACCTAGAGGAAGTAAAGAAGAATAGAAGTGAGACTTCTGCCTCAGGTATTTTTGTGATAGAAGTTAATCTATCTATCTCTTCTTCTTGGGTATTAGATATCGGTTGCGCATCTCACATTTGTACTAATGACCAGGGCCTTCAAAGAGGTAGATCATTGACAAATGGCGAAGTGGACCTATGAGTAGGCAATGGAGCAAGAGTTGCTGCTATTGTTGTAGGAACATATTCCTTGTCTTTGCCCACTGGGCTTATCTTAGAACTAGAGGAGTGCTTTTATGTACCTGCATTAACTATGAACATAATTTCAATATCTTGTTTGGACAAGAAAGACTTTTCATTTATCATAAAGGACAAATATTGTTCTATAATGCTAAATGACATGTTCTATTGTAATGCACCACATATGAATGGACTCTATGTTCTAGATTTAGAGAACCTAATCTATAACATAAATACCAAATGGTTCAAACCAAATGATTTGAACCAAGCATATCTCTGGCATTGTCGCTTAGGATATATAAATGAGAGTCGCATATCCCAGCTCTATAAGGATGGATTACTGGACTCATTTGATTTTGAATCATATGAGACATGTGAATCTTGTCTTCCAGGCAAGATGACCAATACTCCATTTAGTGGACACGGCGAAAGAGCGACAGACTTGTTAGGACTCATATATATTGATGTATATGGCTCCTTCAATATCGCAGCTAGAAGTGACTATCAGTACTTCATCACTTTCATTGATGATGTCAGTAGATATGGCTATGTGTATCTCATGAAACACAAGTCAGAATCCTTTGAAAAGTTCAAAGAATTCAAGAGTGAAGTACAAAACCAACTTGGCAAGAGTATTAAGATGCTTCGATCAGATCGAGGTGGTGAATACTTTAGCCAAGAGTTTCATGACCATCTAGCAGAGTGTGAGATCATATCACAACTCACTCCACCTGGAACACCACAGTAGAATGGTGTGTCCGAGCGGAGAAATCATACTCTATTAGATATGGTACGATCGATGATTAGTCAGACAGATCTTCCCACTTCCTTCTGGGAATTCGCTCTAGAGACGGCTCTTTTCACACTTAACCGAGCTCCATCAAAGGTCGTCATAAAGACACCATACACGATATGGACTGGGAAGAGTTCCATGATATCTTTTATGAAGATTTGGGGTTGTGAGACTTACGTTCGACGTCAAGTCTCAGATAAACTAGGACCCAAATCTGATAAGTGTTATTTTGTAGGATATCCTAAGGAAACAAAGGGATATTACATTTACAATCACACACTAGGTAAAGTGTTAGTCACTAGAAATGACGTTTTTTCTAGAAAAAGAGTTTATTTCTAGAAAGAGTTTATTTCTAAAAGAGTTTATTTCTAGGCAAAGTGGCCTTTTTGTCAACCGGCTCCTCCGGTTGAACTTTTGCCCAGCTTTACTCACCAGGTCTTCGTGCCCAGTCCATGACCAGGACTTAGTGCCCAGCTTTACTCACCAGGTCTTCGGTGCCCCATCCTCGACCAGGTCTTAGTGCCCAGCTTCACTCACCAGGTCTTCGGTGCCCAGCCCTCGGCCAGGTCTTAGTGCCCAGTCCACGACCTGGACTTATTGCCCAATCTTATGTCAAGACTTAATTGTCCAGCCCGCGGCCCGGACTTAGTGCATAATTCTTAGAACCAGGACTTCGTGCCTAGTGTTCCTAGGACTTTTCCTGCACACTTGAGTAACATCGTTAGAGCACCAATAATATTTAACTTTGAACCCTTTGCCAATATCAAAACCATGTTCGATATGGTACTTCCGGCACCAACACAGCTTATCATGATTACGAGATCTGGCAGATGGATGTCAAAATCGCATTCCTAAAAGGGAATCTACTCGAGGATGTGTACATGACACAACCTGAGGGTTTTGTAGATCTAGAGCATGCTGGAAAAGTCTGTAAGTTGTAAAGGTCCATTTATGGGCTAAAGAAAGCATCTCTAAGCTTGAATCTTCGATTCGATGATGCAATAAAAGCGTTTGGTTTCATCAAGAATGAAGATGACCCTGTGTCTACAAGAGGGTTAGTGGGAGCACAGTTATCTTCCTAATCTTGTATGTAGATGACATACTTCTCATTGAGAATGATATCCCTTCACTACAGTCTGTGAAGATGTGACTAGGGAATTGTTTCTCAATGAAAGACTTAGGTGAAGCAGCCTATATCCTAGGCATTAAGATCTATAGAGATAGATATAAGAGATTGCTTGGCTTAAGTCAGAGTACATATATTGACAAGGTGCTTAATCGTTTTGCCATGCATAATTCCAAGAAGGGATTTCTGCCAATGTCACATGGTGTGAGTCTTTCGTAGACTCAATGCCCCTCTTCTAAGGAGGAGAGAGACCATATGGATCAGATCCCTTATGCATCCGCTATAGGGTATATCATGTACGTCATACTTTGTACTCATCCAGATGTCTCGTATGCTTTGAGCATGACGAGCAGGTACCAGTTAGATGCAGGTGAAAGTCACTGGACAACTGTCAAGAATATTCTTAAGTACTTACGAAGGACGAAAGAATATTTCTTAATATTTGGAGGCAGTGAGGAGCTAGCTGTAAAGGGTTATAGTGACGCAAGCTTCCAAACAGACAGGGATCATTTTAGATCGCGGTCAGGGTATGTATTTTGCCTGAATGGTGGCGCTGTGACCTAGAAGAGTTCGAAGCAGGATACAGTCGCAGATTCTACAACAGAGGTCGAGTGTATTGTCGCGTCTGAGGCGGCAAAAGAGGTTGTTTGGATCCGGAAGTTCATTACAGAGCTTGGTATGGTTCCTAGCACAGTAGACCCGATAGACCTCTATTGTGACAACAATGGGGCTATTGCACAGGCTAAGGAACCTAGCTCTCATCAGCGGACTAAACACATACTACAACGTTTCCATCTCACTCGAGAGATCATCGGTAGAGGAGATGTGAGGATATGCAAAGTACCCACTGATGCTAACATCGTGAATCCTTTGACCAAGGCTTTGGCACAAAAGAAGCATGATGGTCACAGTAGGTCACTGGGTATTAGATATTACTGTGATTGGCACTAGTGCTAGTGGAAGATTGTTAGTAGGAGCCCTAGAGCCAATTATATGATGATTGACTAGGGACTTTTTGTATCATATTCTATCATTAGTAAAGACATGTTTGGTTATTATACTTACTTTATACTTGTGCCAAATAACTAAGTATAATTATGTCCTTGAGTAGTAGGTTCTTATCTACATTATATCGATTGGTTGAATCGATAGTGAGATAATGTAGAGAACACTATACTAAATCATTCATAGTCAAACATTAATATTCAAGGACAATATTAATGCATGGAAACTAGCATGTAGGTCAATTGATGACTTGTGCTCACAGGTCATGGATATGTGATATCAAGTTGACACATGGGTATATATTAGAGAATGTGTACTGAATTGACCCGCCATGAGAAAATTTCATAAATTGTCATATGAGTGTCATAAACTTTCTCATGTGACTATTAGTATGAATAGTCCTTAGACCTGAAGTCACTATGGTTCCCTACATAAGGAGTTATGTACTTTGGTATCGTTAAACGTCACCCGTAATAGGGTGGACTATAAAGGCAATCACTGGGTATGTAATGAATTAGGAACTCGGGAGACTAGGTTGGGAGCTCGAGTTGGGAACTCGGGAGACTAGGTCGGGAGCTCAAGAGACTAGCTTGGCAGACTTGGTCAGGAGCTCGGGGACTTGGTCGATAGACTTGGTCGGGAGCTCGAGAGACTAGCTCGGCAGACTTGGTCGGGAGCTCGAGAGACTAGCTCGGCAGACTTGGTCGGGAGCTCGGGAGACTAGCTCGGCAGACTTGGTCGGGAGCTCGAGGACTTGGTCGACAGACTTGGTCGGGATCTCGGGAGACTTGGTCGGAAGCTCGAGAGGCCCTGGTCGGAATTGCGGGAGAAATTCATTAATGTGTTTAATGAAGAAAAGAGAAAAACCTCTCTTCATTGAATGAAGAGAAGATGAAGAGTCACATAAGAAGATGTGTTCTTTATTAGCTTTAATGAAGGGAAGCCAAAGAGACAAAAGTCTCTTCATATTCATGGGATGAGTATAAAAGAGGGTCTAGTCATTTTGAATGAAGAGAGCTTTCCCTTCTTCCCTTCCTCTCTTCTTTCTCTACTCCCTCTTGGCCGAAACCCCTTTGGGATTCTTGGTGGTCTTGTGAAATACCTCAAGTTACTAGCACAACTAAGGTAGTTCTTCCCGAAGTTGAGAGATCATGTCCGTGTGGATACGCATAGAGGCACGGACGTTTGAACGTGCAAGAGATCCGGCGGCACTTGGACGAGCGGGATAAACGTAAGGGCACGCTCCAAAGGTATACAATGTAGATAGATCTATTAGATAGATGAACTTTGTACGAGTTTTCTTTTGCATGGATCGCTCGAGGGATCTTGTTTTCGCTGTATTTTGTGTTTTATCGTCTGGAGATCCCAACAACACCACCCATGCATTGTTGTATGCCAGCGATCAGCGACTGTCTTTTGGTTGAGCCAAATGCCTACTACATGCTCTACGCACACGACCACTGATGAGTTAATAGATACAGTTGGGTGTGTGCATTTGCTCTGTACTGCTCCGCTTGACCACTTTTGAGTAGTGGTTCTGAAGCGTGGTAGCAAGTAGGGATCCCTCCTCCTTTCATAGACCAGAGGAGATGAGAGAGATATCACGCCCATATGTACATGGGACGGAGTGTTTACGCCACCAGTATCCTGTTCACTCAGTCACTCAAGAGCAATGATGGCAGAGTACGTACAGTGTCACAACCCTACCCACTCGGCCGACACATATGACAGTCTCGGTGGCTTGACCGGTGTTAGGGGTGACCATATCATTGCATCATGTGCATACGATGCATTGTGCATTTGATTGTGATTGCTGTATTTGTTTGTTGCATATGTTTCATATGCACATATAGAAGATATTATGTATTTAGTTTAATGGCATTGCACCTGCTTGCATGATACAAGTCTTATATGATTCAGGATAGGATGATTTCTGGTATGTACATTCATTTGGTACTTACAGTTATGCATATTCTGATATTTTCGTTGAGACTGTATCCTGTTGTTTCTGTATAACTTATTCATCTATTTATTATACTATGCATATCTTTCTCTATACCTGTAGCGTCCACTTGGACTCACCACCTGCCATAATATTTTTATTTTCAGGTTAATAGGTCGTCAGGGGGAGCCCAGTTGCCAGTACGAGGTCCCTACGACTCCAGCTTTGGGTGTTTCCGTATATTTTTGTTTCTTTTAATTATAGCATACTTTTTGGCCTGTATTATCTATTTCTGTCATGGACTTGTATCGTGTTGCATTTGATGCGATATTGTATTTTTGAATCCTCTGTTGGACTTCGTGTGTATCGTTTTGCTGCGCGCCTGCCTAAAGTGTAACCCAGGTGAGTATTATGGGTTTATTACTATAATGCATTTATTTCTATATGATATATCTCTTGTTTTGAGGTCTAAGGTCAATTATATATTACGTGGTTTGTATATATACTCTAAATTGTTCATCGTATAGGGGAAATATTGTCCGATTTTATATTGGACCAGCGACTCCTCTGGTCTCGGGGCATGACACTCCTAATCGATCAGACATCGATCGATTAGGCAATCGATTAGTGAAGGTGTTAGATCGCTTGCGTGTGCTAGAGGGGGGGTGAATAGCACTTTTTCGTTGAATTCTCTACAAAGATGTTAGGACAATACAGACAAAATATGTAAAAGACAAGAGAACAATGCTAACTCAGAGTATTTTTACTTGATATCCACCTGGAAGGGTGACTAATCCAAGGATCCACACGGTTGCACACTCTCCACTATGAAACCCTCCTTCAAAGGTGGAGAAACATTTACAAACGTTGTCTTCTTCCTCTTTACAAGTTGCGATGAAGAGCGAGAGGAAGATCTGATCAAACGGGGCACGAACAACACTTTTGTAAAATAAAAAACCGTACCATACTCGTGCCAAAAAGTCCAATTTTTATAAGAGAACAGGGCAACTTCGCAAGCTGTCCAGACCCGCACCAGTCGACTGCCCCTGGGGCAGTCGACTGGCCTAGCAATAAATGACAGCCTTCAGGTATGCTCCCTTGGCTTGCCCCTTGAAGTCTTCTTCCTCTGACTATCGTCCCTCGGATGCGCACACAAGTCTTCCTTGGCTTGCCTCCATGCCACCCTTCACGTGTGCCCTTGAAGTCCACTTCCCGGCTTGCCCTTGAAGCTCTCCTCCCTCGGCTCTCGTCCCTCGGATATGTTCTTCATGTGTGATTCTCCAAGTCCTACAAACTCAATCACACATATCAAATACAACACAACACCCTAACCTTAAATATATTGGCACCTACACATCAAAATCATGATCTTCCCGATCATTCTTGGGTCGATTGCCTCAACAGAAGGTATTCCACTAGTACATTGGCTCATGTAATCGATCAGTCGATTAATTAAGATAGTCATAATCGATCAGGTGATTAATTAAGGTGTGGTTTAATTGATTGGGACCCAACACCTCTCGATTGACATGACTAGTTTTTACTAAAATTGATTGATTTCGTTTCATTAATCCAATTTTGAATTACCTAGTAATCTCTAATCCATTGAATACTTTTATAAATATACTCGGGTAACTTTTGTGATGTACACAAAATCGGAAAAGGTTATGGTGAAAAATATAGGGTTAAGGGGAGGTTTAGATTCAAGATTGAATTTTAAAACCTCATAACTTCGCTTTCATTTTTTTCTAAAGATTTAGAAACTCAAAAATTATTATTGGTGCAATGATAGAAATTTAAAGTATGTTTTGAGGGGAAGGTCTTCTTTAAAAGTATGATTTTCTTTCCATCGATAAAGACAAAGAGACAATGAGGATTTAAATCTTCATTATGATGAATGAATCCTCAAGGTTGAGCATAGGAAATAATAAAAGGTATGAGACTTTTAATGGGTACCTTTGAACAAATTGACTCTCGAGGAGAGAGTTTTTGATGTGTGTCAAAGAGGGAGAAAATATAGGGTTAAGTTAAGCTAAAATATTAGTTTATCTTAAACATATTGTCAAGCATCAAAAAGAGGGAGTTTGTTGGTACAATCATTCTTGGGTCAAGGTTGACTAGTTTGATTGAGCTCAAGTTGGCTCAAGTTTAAATTTCGATATTTGACAAGAGGTGTGTAATAAGTCGAGTGAGTCATGATTAACTAGAGACTTGACTGGTGAAGTCCTAACTCGAGAGTTAGGCAAAGTATAAGTCCTAGTGGGACTAGGCAAACCTAGTTGGGAACTAGGTGAAGTCCAAGTGAATCTAGAAAGATCATACGTTGGTAAAGTTAAAGTCTATTGAAAGACTAAACCTAATTACGGTTAGGCAAAGGGAAGCCCTAGTAGGACTCGGCAGACCTAGTTGAAAACTAAGTTAAGTCCAAAGTGGGTTAGCAGAGAGCTAAACACTTGGCATGAGAGAAATCCTAATTAAGAATTAGGCAATGAAAAATCATAATAGCTCACGGTTGATCGAAGGTTGGGCAAAGGAATCTTAAACTTGGTTTAGGCAAGTTAGAGCATGGGCAATTGATTAGGTAATCGATTGGCCCAATCGAATCGTTCAGGTGATCGATTGGCCCAATCCCATCGATCAGGTGATTGATGGGAGCACTGTTTCTCGCGAGAAATAGAATGACTCATAATCGATTGGGTGATCAATTATGGGCAACACCAATCGATCAAATGGTGGGCTTTTGTTGCGAGAACAGAATCCCTCTTGATTAATTGGGTGATCGATTAAAGGTTGGCCAATCGATCAGGTGATGAATTTGTGGCTGTGTTGCGCGAGAGCACGAGAAAGTGCTGAATTGATTAGACAATCGATTCAGACCTTCTTAATTGATTAGGTAATCGATTAAACCTGGGAAAATTATCGTTGAA
Source organism: Boesenbergia rotunda (assembly GCA_024364735.1). Taxonomy (NCBI): domain Eukaryota; kingdom Viridiplantae; phylum Streptophyta; class Magnoliopsida; order Zingiberales; family Zingiberaceae; genus Boesenbergia; species Boesenbergia rotunda. The sequence continues at coordinate 240,937 of JAGFNQ010003479.1, forward strand.
CGACTAGATCTGACGTGATAATCAATTGAGGAACCATAGGTCATGGGCATATAGGATTTTCACGCACGTTAAAGTGACAGTTCTTCCTCTCCTTCCATCACCATTTCTTGTGGGTTCTTGGAGCATAGTGTCGCTACATATCCAAGGATCTAGATGCGATTCTAAGCTAGAAGAAATCAAGAAAAACAAAAGAACTCATTATTGTAAATCGTATGAGATTTTATTTATATTTGTTTGTTCTTGTTGTGTTTCTTCTTGTGAGCTTATACGAGACTTCTTTGTTGGGGCAATCGGCCCAAGTATGATCTGGAGGATCATGAATTTTGATGTGTGTGTCAATATGATTAAGTTAGGATTTCATTGTGATCTAATATGTGTATGTGAGTGTGCAGGTTTGTAGGATACACATAGACTTGGTTGGATGTCTTCAGGTACGGTGAAGGGTGGCATGGAGACAAGCCGTGGGCTTGTGTGGGCATCCGAGAGACCATGGACAAAGCAGGGACGATGAGCCGAGGGAAGCGGACTTCGAGGCGTACGTGAAGGATAACATGGAGGCAAACCGAGGGTTTGTGTGCACATCTGAGGGGTGAGGGCCAAAGTCGAAGAGGGCTTGAAGGCAACAGGTCGAGGTTGCTGGAGCAGGAACGATGAGCCGAGGGACGCGGACTTCGAGGCATGCGTGAAGGATGGCATGGAGGTAAGCCGAGGGCTTGTGTATGCATCTGAGGTACGGGAGCCGAAGACGAAGAGAGAGCGAAGGCAACAGATCGAGGCTGCTGGATGAAGAGTCAACCAAGTCGTGAGGGTTCGAGTACTGAGGGAATTCTACTCGGGAACTAAGTCGTGAGGGTTCGAGTACGGAGAGAAATGTGTAGGATCGTTTCCGGTATGCTAGAGGGGGTGAATAGCGTTTCTCGGATCTTTCTTGTACCTGCGTTGTTAGTTACACAGTGGAAACAATAATAAAAATAACAAGCAACGCTAACAAACCAGGTTTTACTTGGTATCCACCCCGGCCGGGTGACTAATCCATGAATCCGTCGGTGGATCACTGCTCGGATAACCTCTGGCTAGTCCTTGTCGCTCCTTGTGGGTGGAGAAACCTCGCCACAACACCTTGATACGATCTGGACTCAATAGACTACTAACAAACCTTAACCAAGCTTGTTTCGTCAAGAAACTCAGCCACCACAACGTCCTCTTTAAATAGGACTCAGGGCTGATTTCTCGCTACCAGTCGACTGCCCCAGGCAATCGACTGGTGCCAGCCAAATTCGACCATTGACAGGCCCAACGTTCGAATTCAGCCAGCTCACCAGCCGCTACCAGTCGACTGCCAAAATGGCAGTCGACTGGCCCAGGGTCCAGAACCTACTGTGAGTTTCTGTTTGCGCTGGCAGTCGACTGTTATAACACCAGTCGACTGCCCAGCCTCTACAAACACTCTTCCTCACTCTCTTTACCCTCGTCAACATGTGCCTTCAAGCATTCTCCCTTGGCTTGCTCCTTGAAGTCCTCTTTCACCGGCTATCGTCCCTCGGATGCGCACGCAAGTCCTCGACCTGCCTCCATGTCACCCTTCACGTGTGCCCTTTGAAGTCCACTTCTCAGCTTGCCCTTAGAGTCATCTTCCCTCGGCTCTTGCCCCTTGCCTTAGCTGACTCTTCATCAGCATCCTTGACTATTGCCTTCACGCCCTCTTCATCATCGGCCCTCGTCCCTCGGATGCACACAAGCCTCCAGCTTGTCTTCATGCCATCTTTCACGTACGCCTCGAAGTTCGTGCCCCTCGGCTCATCGTCCCTGCTATATCAGGTCCCTCGGGTGCACACAAGCCTCCAGCTTGTCTCCATGCAACCCTTCACCATACCGAAGCCGTCCAGCCAAGTCAATATGAGTAAAGCTGTACAACCTGCACACTCACATACCCATATTAGTACACAAGGGAAAACCTAACTTAAACCCTTTGCCCAAACATCAAAATACAAGGTCACTCCGGACCTTAGATTGCCTCAACAAAATGTACTCGGGAAAGGTAACCCTAGACTTAGGGATGGACCAGTCGACTGATCCAGGATTAGTCAACTGGTAGTGGTCAAAATTCGAAAGGTCAGACGGTGATATTCGAATTCAGAGTGGACCAGTCGACTGGTAATGGACCAGTCCACTGGTAACGGTCATATTCAGCCTCGAGCTCTATTTAAGGGAGCTCGTTTAAGGTTGTTTCTCCCTGGCGAAACTTGCTTGGTTAGAGCTTGTTAGTAGCCTAGTGTTGCTCAGTGATTGTCCAAGGTTGTGGCGAGGTTTCTCCACCCACAAGGAGTGACAAGAGCTAGCCGGAGGTGCTCCGAGGAATCATCCAACGAATGATCGGGAACATCCACCTTATGGACAGCCGTGGAGTAGGAGTTTCATCTCCGAACCACGTAAACGGTTGGTGTTAGCGTTGTTTTTGTTTTGTATTTAGTTTTCCGCTTGCGCACGCTAACGTTGTAGGTAGAAAAATCAAAAAAGTGTTATTCACCCCCTCTAGCACACGGTAAGATCCTAACATTCTTCGTCTCCAAAAAGGAGATCATTCTTAGTGGGTGTAAGAGTGAAGAATAGTGGACCCTTGGATTAATCATCTCAAGAAAGTGGATACCAAGTAAAAAAAAAGGTGTTAGCATTGAAGGTGTTATTCCTCAAATTTTCCGCTGTAACAAATCTAAAAAAGTAAAGATCGAAACTAATCACCACCATCCCCTCTAGCTCTCGACGTGTCCTAACAAATATGGTGTCAAATTTTGGTTCTAAACGCTTTTAATGAAGTTCTCGTTGCATGCCAGCTGACATGGAATAGTACACGTTGCTCGATTTCAATTAACAACACACCATGTTAATTGGAGTTTAATTTCCAAGCAAAATGTTGGGACCGGTACGTACGGCTAGAGGGGAGTGAATAGCCGATCACCCACTTCGATCGCAATTCTCTTCCTACACGTTGTTAGTGTGCAAGTGGAATAACCAATAACTAAAAGCTAACAACTAAGAAGACAAACCGTTTACGTGGTTCGGAGATAAAGCTCCTAAGTCACGGCTGTCCGTAAGGTGGACGATCCCTATCCATCGGTGGATTAGTCCCTAGAAGACCTCCGGCTAGCTCGTGTCGCTCTTTAAAAGTGGAGAAACCTCACCACAAACTCCCGACAGTACCTGAGCACTTGGAGACTACTAATAAGCTTTACCCAAGCTTATTTTGTCAACATTTGCCCAGCCAAATCGAGCTCTCTTAAATAGAGCTCACAGCTGAAACAACTGTTACCAGTCGACTGATGCCAACACTAGTCGTTTGGTCCACCTTGGATTCGAACGTTACAGCCTAACGTTCGAATTTCAGCCGACACCAGTCGATTGTAACATTCAGCAGTCGACTGATCTTTCTGTGTCATACATCAGTCGACTGATCCATGCATCAGTCGACTGCTGATAAGTACCATTTTTGTGATTATTTTAGATGTTAAAATCCATGTTTGACCCATGTTTTTATTGCTTAATTGTGATTTTACCCTAGGTTTTAGGATTTCCTCTTATTTTGGACTTAATAGCAAAATTACATATTTTTGGATTATTTGGCCACTAATTTTCTGATATATTTTTGTAGGCAAGAAAGGATCCTGGACCTAGGGCATACTGGGTCAAACTTGAGTCGGATGTGAACCGGATCGAATTATCAAGCTTACAATTAATCCGGGCCGTCCGATTTAAGAGCGGCTAGATCTGAGACATCCGGGACGATCTGAAGCAATCCGAGCTAGGGCTAGGGTTGATCAAGCACCCTGATCAAGATCTGAAGGTTTCATCCCAATCAGAGCTCAATCAACCGTTGGATCAAACTTGGAGAGCTCTCGATCATCCACTCAAAGATTAGCTTGATCTGGACCATCCGTTGCAAATTTGGAGGATCCGAGCTACCACGAGGCAGATCCTGACCCCAGATCATCATCATCAAAGTTTGGCTCCAATCAAAGCAAGATCAGCCGTTGGATCTTCTCAAATCAATCACAGCCGTCCATTGGTTATTACTTAAGGAAATTTCCTGCGCATTCTTCCCTGTCGCGTCCTCGCCGCAACCAGTTTCCTCTTCGTTTTGTTTCTTCGTTTCTTCAATAGAGTTCTTCATCCAAGGGGCGCGACCACCTCCATCCTTTATCAGATCAAGTTCGAAGTCACTAGGGAGAGTGGTTTGTGGAGTTTTCAGCTTGGAATTGGGCAAGAACAGGGCTGTTGAGAGGTTTCCGTAGCCTTGTATTTGATAGCTTCAAATTCGGTTGTGTCGAGTTCTTCATCAATCCAAGCTATTCAGAGGGGTTCCCTGAAGTGTTTGGATCATTCCCGCACATTCATTTCACTCAGACATGGCTGAATTGAAGAAATCGATTGGGATTTTCCTTCTTGAACAGTTTGAGCTGGATTCGACTACCGATTCAGTTCCTTAGTGAATTGTTGAGCTTGCGGGTTCGAAGCCAGCTCTTGATTGACAACCAAGAAGACCTTGAGCTAATGAAGTGATTGGGGTTTAGATTTCCTTGGTTAATTTCGTTTGTTTAGCTTTAAATTTCCATTTCGGCTATTCTGTTCTGTTTCTGTATTGGTTTCAGATTGGTAACTTGGTTTAACACAATTGTTTTGCTTAAATTAGGATTGGTTTCTACTGGTTTAATAGCTAAGGAATGTATTTAGTGGATAGTTGTTTTTAATTCTAGTTTAATTCATGCTTAAATGTAGCGTATCAGTTTTTCTCCCTGTTTCTGCAATTGCGTATCAGCAGTTTCTAGCGTATCAGTAGCCTTGTAGTTAATTCATTATGATTATCATTCTTAAAGTTAAACGAAGACTTTAGTGTGCTATTGTATTTTAGTTCAGCTTGTGTTTAGTCTGGTTTATTCAGAATTTCAATTTCATCTCTTCATTTGCAGTTTTCAGCTCTGCGTAACCTTATTTCTGAACTTCATATTTGATTTCTGCTTATCCAGCCATCAATTCCTTTCTTTGTATCAAATAACAATTCAACTTGGAGTTGTACCAAGTTAAACTCAACTCTTAGTGAACTTTCACACTTGATGTCAGCCCCATTTATGTTCAGTTTATCCCTGCAAAAGTCAGTTAATTTCTGCATGCCATGCCATTTCTGCGTGCCAAGTTCATTTCTGAACTCTCGCATTTGCTTCTGCCTTTTAAATTGTTGTTTCCGCATGTTAGGTTTCAGCACATCAAAAGATCCTGTTTGGTGAATTATTACCTCAGTTTTCCTCAGGATTGAATGATGTTTGCATTTGCTTTGTGCTGAATTTTTGCATTTGGATCAATTTATGCATAACTGTATTTCTGCATCATCCACTTTATTTGCTGCATCATACAATTTTATTCTTTCATTTTCGAGTGCAACACATCAAGAGGTTCTGGTCTGGTGAATCCTTGCATCAGATTGCAAGTTGATCAAAGAGTTTCCGCAACCGTTCTGTTGCTGGAATGCTGCAATTGAATCTGAACTTACCAGTCCATGCATTCGATAGCTTCAATTTGTTGTGCAGAGTTTTAGTTCATCATTGCTGAAGTTGTGGTAATGGAATTTAGCTCTGCCGGATCTTATCTGAACTCAAATTGAACTTGCTTCATGTTTGCATTCCATTTCTGATTTCTGAATGTTCCAGTGAGCAGTTTTGTTTTTGCAATCCTGCAGATTTGTTGAGCTGAGTTGTTGGAATTCTGAATGCTATGTCTAGTTCGTATATTCTTGAGCTCTAAATCAGTATCTTTTGTAGTTATATCATTTCTGAATGGTAAACCTACTTTTCAGCAGTGTTAAGCTTGCATCTTAGCTCTTGGTATCAAGTTTTCCCTTTGCGGCACTTTTGTATCAAGTAGAGGCTTGGCATTAAGTTTGTAGCTGTTTGGTTATAAAATGATTTGCATTTGATTTGTTTAGATGTGTAATTCCTGAAGACGTTCATTGCATTGGTGCTAGTCGAAATCAGATTTGATTAGATAACATCTTTGACTTCCAAATTTGACAAGGTTGAATTCATTAGATAAATTGTCCATTGATTGAGTCATTGATTGCTATCACTTGTTTAGCTTATTAGCTAAATTTCCTGTATTTTAATTGCGATTTCATTGTCATTTGCAATCCAAAACCCAATCATATTTGAAACCCAACAACAATAACGACACCTAAATACAAGCGCGAATCAAACAACGTCAACTAGTCCCTGAGAAAAATACGACCTGTGGCCCCTATATTACATTTTCATACTTTTGATTGTAAAAGGGTTTCCAGCATTCATTCATTTATAAATTCTAAATTTGATGAGCCCACACTTTCGTGACAATTTAATTTAGTATAATTTGGGCTTGTCAACTGCCCAGACCCTAAACCTAGGGTTTCAACCCCGAGTACAGTCCCTCAACACTCGTCCTCGCCTGACCAACCTAGACCTAGCCTTCTAGCCTCCTCATCAGTCTTGCGTTCCTCGGATGCCTCTCCATCCTTCACGCCTTGCCTTCTAGAACTTCCTTCGGCCTCGGTCATTGTTGTTGGTCTTCTATTACCAAGATGTTACTTGAACTTTTCTCCTTTGTTGTACCTGTATCCTGCATACTTACAATGTATATTAAATACAACAATAATTCTAACTTAAACCTTTGCCCAAACATCAAAACTCAAGGTACCTAGATTGCTCCAACACACAATACCAGCTAATGTTTAAAGTCACAACTTAAAACAATCCTATTTGAAAGTTCCAACCACAACCTATAGAGTTGAAAATCCACTGTTAGACTTAGTTATTTCAATTTTTGAAAACTCTCAACCGTTAAAAAGGCTATTTGGTTTATATCCCAAATTTTAACTGATTAACACCATCGTGGGAATTTGGACATTATGATTTCTATTTGGCTTGACAATCAAGTTGTTATTCTTGTGACGGTTCAGTATACACTTCTCATTTCATAGATAACACTGTGTATACATACAAAGATATAAACGCAACAATACTCTAGATAATTATAGCTTTACATTCCCTACCCAACTATTTACCTTTACAACACTATGGATGTACTACATATAAAATATATGGATCCACTCTTCCTGGTTATAAAATATATAAATCAAACATAATATTCTTGCATATATATACCAGTAAGTCAAGAACCAGGAGTTGGTGTTATTCTACAACATCTTTGTTTATGGCCCAGTTATTTGCAGCCGTTACATTAGTTTTTTTCCTTCTCGGTTTACTTTGACTCGATCGGTGCATTATTTCGCCTATCGAGTTGCATAAGGCTATGGGGACATAAAATTATAATGTTGTTTACACCACTAAACTAAAATTGTTCACTTCTATAAAGGTAAATACTATGCATATAAGTGTCATTCCAATTTTGAGAATGAAAATAATACTTACAATATGAGAGTGTATCCATATTTCAGTAAATGATGATGACAATGACATGTGAGCAAAATAGTCTTGAATTTTAAAATTCTCCATAGTTGTAATATTTTCTTTGCAAATCAACAATGTATGAAGCATTGTACCTGATCCTGTCGCAAAGCGAGGTGGACTCTCAAGAGCACACGGTCTCCCGAAGATCACGAACTACTAAGGCTGGCTCTGATCTGCAAGAAAGAGACCGTTAGAATCCGTCGGAAAAAGTCCCCGGCAAGACACTCCGACGGTCAAGTCAGTCCCCGGTGGTGAAAGAGCATAGAAAGCAATATAACAGTAGCGAAAATATTATTGCGCGTACCTGGGGGACGAGGAGTGGAGAGGCTTATATAGCTGGGGAAGCTGACAGCTAGGCACCGAGGAGTGGAGAGGCTTATATACCCAAGGAGTGTGGGCCGCCACGCGTCCGTCTAGGCGCCGAGCCGAGGGGTGCACGGGAGCAGACCCTCTTATAACTCGTACGAAGACGAGAGTCTGGACACTCGGTCGGATTGTATCCAGGGAGCATGGGTTGCCACGTGTCCGACTAGGAGCCTAGCCGAGTGGTGCTTGGGAGCGTGCCCGCTTATAACTCGTATGAAGGCGATAATTTGGACACTCGGTCGGATTGTACCCAGAGATCGTGGGACGCCACGCGTCCGACTGGGTGCTGAGCCGAGGGGTGCACGGGAGCAGACCCGCTTATAACTCGTATGAGGATGAGAGTCTGGACACTCGGTCGGATTGTACCCAGGGAGCGTGGGCTGCCACGCATCTGACTGGGCGTCGAGCCGAGGGGTGCACGGGAGCAGGCCCGCTTATAACTCGTACGAGGACGAGAGTCTAGACACTCGGTCGGATTATACCCAGGGAGTGTGGGCCGCCACGCGTCCGACTGGGAGCCGAGCCGAGGGGTGCACGGGAGCAGGCCCGCTTATAACTCGTATAAGGACGAGGGTCTGGACACTCGGTCGGATTGTACCCAAGGAGCGTGGGCCACCACACACCCGATTGGGAGTCGAGTCGAGCCGAGAGGTGCACGGGAGCATGCCCGCTTATAAGTCGTATGAAGACAAGAGTCTGGACACTCGGTCGGATTGTACCCAGGGAGCGTGGGCCGCCACGCGTCCGACTGGGCGCCGAGCCGACGGGTGCACGAGAGCAGGCTCACTTATAACTCGTACGAAGATGAGAGTCTGGACACTCGGTCGGATGGTACCCAGGGAGCGTGGGTCGTCGCGCGTCCGACTGGGAGACGAGCCGAGGGGTGCACGGGAGCAGACCCGCTTATAACTCGTACGAAGTCGAGAGTCTGAAGCACCTGCAAGATAAGCGAGGACCCTATTCTTCCACTATCATTATAGTCTAGGCAATACATTTGTTTTACAATGCCCTCACTTTGCCTCGCGATAGGGTTGGAGGTGGATAGCACTCCATGGCCGATCTAGCCTCCTCCCCTGTTCATTCTCCAGGTAATAAGCTCCAGAGGTTAGTTTCTGCACGATTTTAAAAGGTTCTCCCCACTGCGGCTCCAGTTTGCTGACGTCCTTGACCGACTTGATCCTTTTCCAGACGAGGTCCCCGACCTGGAATGCTCTCGACAGTACCATCCGATTATATCTTTGATTCATCTTCTGCCGATACGCAAACATTTGAGCCGCTGCCTTATCACGAACTTCTTCGACCAGGTCCAGCTCTAGGCGCCTTCTCTCTGGATTATCTTCATCATAAGCTCTTCGTCGATCCGACTCGCATCCGACCTCGACTGGCACCACGGCCATGCTTCAATAGACCAGCTAGAAAGGGGTGTGACCCGTAGTTTCTTTCGGTGTGGTTCGAAGAGCCCACAAGACACTCGACAGCTCGTCCACCCAAGTTCCTCCTGCATGATCCAACTTGGTCTTCAGCCTTCTCAGTATATCTCGATTGGCCGCTTCTGCTTGGCCATTGTTTTGTGGGTACGCCACAGAAGTAAAAGTCTGTAGGATGTCATAGGCTGAGCACCATTCCTATATTTTCTGGCCTTGGAATTGCCTTCCATTATCTGAGATAAGTTTGTGAGGAATTCCATACCGACATAGGATGTTCTGCCATAGGAACTTGATCACGGCCTGCTCGGTGATGTGCGCTAGGGCCTCCGCTTCTATCCATTTGGAAAAATAATCGACGGCCACCAGCAAGAATTTCTTCTGAGTTGCGGCCATCGAGAATGGTCTCACTATATCCATACCCCATTGGTCGAACGTGCAGGAGACCGCCGATACCTTCATCACTTCCACCGGTCGGTGAGGGAGACAATGGTGCTTCTGACAGGATAAGCAGGTGGATACCATCTTGTCAGCTTCCTTCTATAAGGTTGGCCAGTAATATCCGACCAGTAGTGCCTTCTGGGCCACAGGCCGAGCTCCAGCGTGAGTACCGCAAACTCCCATATGGATCTCTCTCAGTACATAATCAACATCTTCCCCACCCAAGCACTTGAGTAGAGGTCGAGCAAAGGACCTCTTGTACAGCACATCCCCGACCATAAAATATTGAAGTGCCTGCTTCCTGAGCAATCGGGCTTCTTCTCGGTCGACTGGGGCGACCCCCTCCGTCAGGTAGGCGATGAGGGGTGTTCTCCAATCTAACCCCAGCTCCAGCTCAGCCTGCCATTCTATATGCATGATCATTAATGCTGGCCCGCTCGGCTGAGGAAGTACCCAAGAGCCGACGGAGCTGGCCAGTTTAGCCAACTCATCCACCCTTAGGTTACTCTCCCTGGGGATCTTCTGCATCTGTACGTCCTGGAACTCGGCCTTCAACCTCTCATAGGCTTCCACGAAGGCCTGCAGCCGATCGCTATTAACTTGAAACCGACCGGCGACCTGTTGGGTAACCAACTGAGAGTCAGAGTAGAGTATCACCCGAGTGGCCCCCACGTGCTTGGCCTCTTGCAACCCAGCTATGAGGGTTTCATATTTAGCTTCATTGTTCGTGGATCGGTACTCCAGTCGGGCGGATAGATGCAATTGCTCCCCCTTTGGGGAGACCATCAAGATACCGATTCCGCTGCCTGACCGGGCCGACGAGCCATCCGCATAAACTTGTCAGGCTTCCTCAACCTCCTCTGAGTGCAACTCGCTCAAAAAATCCGCTAATGCTTGTGCTTTGATGGCGGGATGAGTCTGGTACTAAATGTCATATTCACTTAATTCGGTGGTCCATTTGATCAATCGGCCTGATGCCTACCCGATCCAAGTTGCTGTTGGTCAGGACCACGATAGGGTGCACCAGGAAATAAGGTCGAAGCCTCCGAGCACCCAATAACAGTACATACGCCAACTTTTCAAGTGGCATATATCGGGACTCGGCTCCTTTCAGTAGATGGGCGAAAAAATACACCAGCATTTGCTCAGCCACCTCCTACTTGACCAAAACCACGCTAACCGAGTCAGCCGAGGCAGCTAAGCACACAGATAGCCCCTCCCCGACCTCAGGCTTGGCTAACATTGGTAATTCGGTCGGATATGCCTTCAACTCCTCGAACGCCTTATCACAGTGGGCATCCCATTGAAACTTGGTGGCTCGGCGAAGGGTCTTGAAAAATGGCAGCCCTCGCTTTGCCGACCGGGAGATGAACCTAGACAAGGTTGTGATCCTCCCGGTGAGCCGTTGCGCTTCCCGAAGGTTCCTTGGTGGAGGCATATCCAGCAGGGTCTTAACTTTGCTCGGATTGGCCTCGATACCCCTCTCGGTGACTATGTAGCCGAGGAATTTTCCACTTTGAGCTCCGAAAAGACACTTAACAGAGTTTAACTTGAGTCCACACCCCTCCACATCCGCTATCAGGTCTTCCGCTCGGCCAGACATGTTCAGAATATCGTCCACGTCTACTTTGATATTCCGGCCAATCTGGGCTCGGAAGACCTTGTTTATCATCCGCTGATAGGTAGCCCCGGCGTTCTTCAGGCCGAACGGCATGACTGTGTAGCAGTAGGTGCCATTAGCAGTGATGAAGCTAACCTTCTCTTGGTCCTCGGTAGCCAAGGGTACCTGATGATACCCTTGATATGCGTCCAGCATGGAGATGAGCTCACTGCCGACCACCGAGTTGACCATCTGGTCGATCCGGGGTAGGGGATAACAGTCCTTCAGGCAGGCCCGGTTAAGGTCCCGGAAGTCAATGCAGACCCTCCACTTGTTATCAGGCTTGGCCACCAATACTACGTTGGCTAGCCAAGCCGGGAACTTGACCTCCCGAATGTGGCCAACATCTAGCAGCTTCTTGATCTCGACCCGGATCACCTTATTTTGCTTGGTGTTGAAATCTCGCTTTCTCTGCTTGACCGATCGGGCGTTGGGATATACATGGAGGTAGTGCTCTGCTACCTCCGGTCGGACGCCCTTCAGCTCCTTGACCGACCGGCGAACACATCCTAGTTCCGGGCCAGGCACTCCAGCAGGGGCTCTTTCAGCTCGTTCGGCAGCCCAGCAGCGATCTTGACTCGAGTTTCTTCCCGATCGGGAAGTAGCTGAACTTCCTCCTTGTCATCGCACGGTTCGGCCCACGAAGAAGCTTGGTCCATGTTGCAGCTCGAGAAGGGGCAAGGGGACTTCTAGCTCTCCACTCGGACATCATCTACGTAACATCTCCGGGCTACCCTTTGGTCTCCTCTGACCTCTCCTACCTTGTCGCCCACGGGGAACTTGATCTTGAGGTAGAAGGTGGAGGTGACGGCTCTAAACTCATTGAGGGTCGGTCGACCCAGAATTGCGTCGTAGGCTGAGGGGGCGGCCACTATCAGGAAGGTGGAACACCTGGTCCGCTTCGGTGGCTCCTCGCCTAAGGAAATGGCTAAGCGGATCTGGCCGATAGGTTGTACCTGGTTCGTCGTGAACCCAAACAACGGGGTGGCTACCAACTCCAGTAGGGACATCTCGATCTGCAGCTGGTCGAATGCTTTTTTTACAGTATATTAACCGAGTTGACCGTGTCCACGATGGTTCAGTGGACCTGGTAGTTGGCGATGACAGCTGTGATGACCAGGGCGTCGTCATACGAAACTTCCAGTCCCTGTAGATCTTGGGGGCCAAAGCTGATCTGGGCCCCCTGTGCTTGGGCGACACTCGTGTCGACCTGATGAATCTCCAAACAGTGCACCTGTGCCTTCCGTGCCCGATTGGAGTCTCCCCCGGTCGGTCCGCCCGGGATGACGTGCACTCCTCCTCGGATGACATTTTGTTGATTGACCTGCTCTTCATCTATTTCCTCGGCCTCGGCTCGGTCCTCCTGGGGGAACTAATTGCGAGCGACCGGGGGATTCCTTCGGGGCTCCTTAGCTGCGGGGGTTATGGCTGGGCAGCCTCGACCCGAGCCGCGCTCGGGAGATGGTTGTCGTCCGCGCCCTCAAGGAGCAGGAGCCCGACCTCTGCCAGCCTGTCGGCACTCCTATGTGGTGTGGGTGTGGGTCTGGTGGAATGCGCAGTATGGCCTCCAACGGGTCGGCAGACACCCCTGATCCACCTGCTGCGCATGTCGTCGTTCCACTCCCATCTGGTCAATGGGTCCTCGCGAGCTACGGATAGGCCCGCCCGGTGATCTATTGCTTTGGGTGGGGTTGGGAGGCGTCATGTTGATCGACTCCTTCTTCCTGGAGGCCTGCACCTCCTCAACATTTATGTATTTGATAGCCTTTCCCAGTAGGCTGTCGAAGTCCTTCGGTGGCTTCCTGATCAGCGAGCGGAAAAAGTCTCCCTCTTGTAGTCCTTGGGAGAACGCGCTAACCAGGGCCTTAGGTATGGCTGTTGGCACATCCAGTGCCACTCCGTTGAATCTTTTGATGTAGGCCCGGAGAGATTCCTTCGGGCATTACTTAAATGCGAACAGGTTGAGGCTCGTCTTGTGGTGCCTCCGACTGCTGGCGAAATATTGGAGGAAAACCCTCCTGAGCTCCTCAAAGCTCATTACCGACCCATTGGGGAGTCGGTCGAACCATCTCTTGGTCGGGCCCGAGAGGGTCGTTAGGAAGGCTCGGTACTTGACGCCCTCCGGGTATTGGTGGAGCAGGATAGCACTCTCGAACTTCATCAAGTGCTCCTCTGGGTTAGTGGCCCCCGCGTATTCGAGGATCGTGAAGAAGCGGAGATGTCGGGGAACCGGATCTTCCAAGATCCAAGAAGAGAAGGGACTGCGTACCAGGGTGGTCGGAGAGGGATCGGCAGGAGCTTTTCCCTTATCAGGTCACGACCCATGCATCTGATTGGAGGTTGATACCTCGATCGGCATCGAATCGACTTCGTCATCCCGATCCCGATAAAAAGCCGTGGGAAAGGGAACGGAACCCCCTTCTGGTCGGACAGGCCTTCCTCGATCTCCTGACTGTCCATGTGCTGCCGACTCGGGGAATCTAGACGCCTGGCTGCCAACCTGTGAAGGCCTTTGGGGGGTCTTCTGAGCTCGCACAGCCATCATGACTCATACTCCTCGGGCGTGACGGTCATCATGACTCGGTTGGGATCTTCCATCTCTCACTTCCGATCAGGCGAATGCCCCTCCTTCTAGCGCCAAATTTGATCCTGTCGCGAAGCGAGGTGAACTCCCAAGAGCACGCGGTCTCCCGAAGATCACAAACTGCTAAGGTTGACTCCGATCTGCAAGAAAGAGACCGTTAGAACCCGCCGAGAAAAGTCCCCGATAAGGCACTCCGACGGTTAAGTCAGTCCCCGGTGGGCTTGAAATGAGTACAATCGGTAATTCCATCACTGGGGTTTGACTTAAATTCATTGATGAATCTAGGCTATTTGGATTTCTATAAACTTGTAACCTAGGAAGGGTTGAGTGAGGAGAAAGTAGAGATGATGTCAAAACTTTTTTTTTGATTAAGGAACAAAGCGGGCATGATATGAGGATATGAGAACTATAAAGGATCTGATATTACCTTATATTAGGCCTAATGTGGATCTGATACGATGATATCAGACTCACGTTCTACCTGAAATTTATCGTAATATTGAAGCATATCTAGAGAGCCTTAAATAAGTAATGGATAGCATCATTGCACTCCTTGCAATCTCAGGATCATATCGAACTTGAAATGGGTACAATGGGTAACTCTATAAGTGGGTTTTAATTGAAATCCATTAATAGACTTGGATTATTAGAATTTTTGTAAACTCTCAATCTCTATCAAGTTTCCTTGATTGGAATGTCCAAGTATGATCATGGAGCCATATACACATAAGTTATGCAATGGTTTCCCCATACTTGATCACTGAAGTGATTATTATCTCGTCAACTTAATTTCTCAAGGGATGCATTGACATTTTGAGAAATTGAGTTGATCCTAGCATCTCACCCCATATCTAGCAAACAAAAACGTTTTGTTAAACCTTATAGTTTGTGTGAGATATCCCCAAAGTTACCCAATTGTTTCCCAACAATTTCGAAATAATCATGAAGGGTTTGAATGCATTTTGAAATTCATGAAGCGCGACACATTCCCAATTCCCGTCTTAGGAAACTAAATTCTTTTTCGGGGAGTGGTTTAGTGAAAATGTCAGCTAGGTTTGATTTGGACTCTACATGCGGAGTACAATATCTCCCCTAGCTACATGATCCCTAATGAAGTGATGACGCACCTTAATATGTTTGGTCCTAGAATGATGGACTGGATTCTTGGTTAAGTTAATTGTGCTAAGGTTATCACATAACACTTGCACACTCTTGTAACTCAATCCATAGTCCTCTAGAGTATGTATCATCCACAACAATTGCGATACGTCTCTCCCATAGCAATATACTCTGCCTCAGTCATGGAGAGAGCAACACAATGTTGCTTCCGACTTGACCAACTTACTAAGGACGAACCTAAGAATTGGCAACCCCCACTTGTGCTCTTGTAGTCCAACTTACATCCAGCGTAGTCAGAATCCGTATAGCCAATTAAATCAAATAATTCAGTACGGGGGTACCATAGACCAACTCCTATTGTGCCTTTGAGATATCTCAAAATTCGCTTAACATCGATTAAGTGAGATTCCTTGGCACAAACTTGATACCTAGCGCATATACCTACAGCGAATAGAATATCTGGTCGACTAGATGTGAGGTATAGCAAACTGCCTATCATGCTTCAATATTGAGTCAAATCAAATGGTTTACCACTCTCATCATTGTCTAATCTTGTGTTTGTGGCCATGGGAGTGGTTACTTCTTTTGAATCACTCATGTTGAATTTTCGAAGCATTTCTTGTGTATACTTTGATTGATGCACATGGATACCATCGCGAGTTTGCTTGATTTCAAGTCCGAGGAAGAAAGTCAACTCTCCCACTACACTCATTTCGAACTCACTCTCCATGTGTCCAATGAATTCATTTAAATAGCCCTTATTGTTTGAACCACAAATTATGTCATCGACATATACTTGGGCTACAAAAATATTATCACCATCTCTTCGTAGAAATAGTGTAGGGTCTATTTGGCCTCTAACGAAACCCTTCTCAATTAGGAATGTCGACAACCTTCATACCAAGTCCGGGGTGCTTGTTTAAGGCCATAGAGTGCCATTTTGAGCTTAAACACGTGGTTTGGAAATTCAGAACTCTCAAACCCCGGAGGTTGATCGACGTAGACCTCTTCTCTAATCAAACCGTTTGAGCGAGAAAAAAAATAGATATGATATCAAAACAAGATTCAATTTAAATATCTATATTACTAAATCTTTATTTATTTTCTTTTATCAAATTCAGAATTATTTGAAAATTTTATTTAACACCGATATTCTTCATCACTATATTTCTTCAACACTTTCTACTCACTCATTATTTTATATTTATGTTAGAGGTGATAAATGATGATTCACTTATTCTAGTGCCCTCCTTAATTCATTTTAGGACTAACACGAATGAGGTAAATTATGAAGATAACTAATTCAGATGTTGTGATTAACACGTGAGGAGGGCAAGTATTCTGATTTTATTATGTTTGGATCTTAGATCTCACAAGATGATAAAATCAGGTCTTAATCACAGAGAAATTTTATATTTGTTAGATAAATGCATGTGATTGACCGATATCCACCACAATATTAAAATTTACTTGAGCCTGGAGTTAGGCTGGTCCCCTCATTTATCTACCTATCTATCTATCTCTTGACTGCTTCAATTGCTTTTTGCAGAGCGCAGGCCATGCCAAGAACACTTCTCTGGTAGCTACCTCGTAGACTTGCGTTGCAACAAGAAAGCTACTTAATTTCATGATAGATTTATCAACTGCCACATATAAATTTTAATTAAGTTCGAATTGGAAATTTTTTTATAGACTTTTATGTGCCTAACAAATTACGGGCTTCTTGATGTTATTTTTTCCTGTTTATTAAAAACATTTAAATTTAAGTATTCTAGATAAATAAAATTATTAGTATTTTGTACAAATAATCGGTTCTTTTATATTTATTAGTTATAAATAAAATTTGGAAAAATTAGTAAAAACTCTCTAAATTAAAATTTGACTTTGCATGTAGTTTCCATCCCATAATCTCTTTGTATGCACTCCTGATGAGATTAATAAGAGAATTTTCTATGTTATTTTTTTATCAATATATATAAATGAGTAAAAATTCAGTATATATGATGAAAATTTAAGTATAAATTGTTTGATATTAAATTCCAATTTAAAAAATTTAAGTATTATTTAAAAAATTTGAGTATACATTCTTTCAGTATATAGTAAAATTTTCAGTATAAGTATTAATTGATTTAAATTGTGTATTTATTTGAACAAATTTAAATATAAAATTTAAAAATTTGAGTATGTGAGGTTGAATTAAGATCATGATGGAGGGGCCACCCCATCAAAATTTTTGCACGAGGAGTCATCGAAATTTTATACTCATATTTTTTAAATTAGTACGCAATCTTAAGTAATTTATACTCAAATTTTTTATAATATATATTGAGTTTTTATTCTTTTATACTGATAAAAAAAATAATACAGAAAATTATTTTATCATTTTCATCCGGAAATATATACAAAGAAATTATGGATTAAAAATTGCATACAAAGCCAAATTTTAATTTGGAGAGTTTTCATTAATTTTTTTATAAATTTTTCTTTTATTTGAAAAATGAAATTGCGTGCAGAACGGTGTTCTTCTTTATCGATCTATCCAATCCCCATCCTCGCCCGCTTCGCTTTCGATCGCCACCGAAAACGACTTTTTATTTCATTTTTGCTCAATTATTTGTCACGTTTTTCAGAAGTGCTTTCGTTTCTAATCCTACTAGCTCGTACTTCCCTTTTTTCTAATAAAAGAGCATACGTTATCATTGGCATGATGCACGCCTGAAAACAATACTTTAAATCAAATAACGATAGCAAAGTATTAAAACTCGAATCTGATAAGTAATAATCGCAATAAATAAGATAAGCACGTTGAGCAGCGACTGAAGTGACAGGGCATAGCGGAGAGCGTAGAAGATAGCTACGTACATTTGTGAGATTTTTTTAATAATTCAATAATGAGAGATTTATAATCGACGCTATCATGGAGCATTAAATTGCAGTTCGAAATATCCTCCGGTACCCTTTCCTCCTACTCGTGAGTGTCAACTCTACTCGATAAAATTCTGTTTTATATTTCATAATTATCCTTCTCCTCTTTGTGCATGGCACCATCTCTGATTTTCTACTATGCTTTTTTTTTATTACTGTGACCTTCAGCATCTCCAATCTCCGCCTAAATTCATATACGCAAACATTCTGGCAGCGCATTCAGTACTGCCATCACTAAAAAGCTAGTATGCAAGAAGAAGGCCTACAACGCTCAGCTAACGTCCATTCGCTGCCCTACTCCTGCTCCTGCTGCCCTCTCTCTCTGCTCACTGACACATACACAGTCATCATATTTAGCACACAGGTCTAGTCTTGCCACAATCTATGCCCTACAGATCGACGCCATGCCGACCGGGGACTTCCCATGCTTCTCCCTCACAAGGAACCATGAACCTTCCATCCCTTGATTGGAGCCCATACAAGGCCCCTCCTTCTGCCTTTATGAGAGGAAAGGAAAGCTATGGCGCGCGCAGACCTCTGTCAGCTCGATCCCCCACGCCACTAAGCCGCCAGCACGCAGGCCTCGCCTCGCCCCGCCACTCCCTGTGAATTTCAAAAAGATCGAAATTGCATGAGCAGAGAGAGCAGCAGCGAACCAGGACCACGGTCGACGATTTGAAAGCCGCAGCAGCGAGAACCGGCTTAGCTCGCCTCACGCCGCAGACAACTGCTGCTAAATTTACGGGTGTGTGTGTCACCGTGTAGCGGAGCGCGCCTGCTAGCGCCTCCGTACAGTCGCACCTCCTCGGGCCCACCCCGCCGCGCGGCGGGGCCCGCTTTCCCACCTCCAATAATTCGTCTCTCACTTATTAAGAGGTTTTAGAGAAGGGTCAAATAGGCAAGCAAAAGAAAATTAGCTGCCAACCTTTCCGTATCTATTAAAAAAACACCTACCCATGCACGGAACGAACTAATGGCGGAGACAAAAGATGCGGTGAACTTCTGGTCCGGAGAAGGCAAACGAGAAGAAGCGAGGGGCAAATCCGGTTCGAGAATCAATTATTGGATGCTAACTCTTGACTTTGGTTGGTTCGGATATCACCATCGAGCAATTGACGCCTCCAGTTATAGGTCACGAGAGCGCGGTACTGGCGAGCGTGTACGAAAGGAGGAAAAGGCTCAGGGAAAGATAGAGAAGGGAAGGGATGTAAAGTTAGTAAGAAAGGAAGGTGAGTAATTCGGAAGGTACTCTCACTCCCAAGGCCCACCAGAGGAATTGCAGAGCTCCATAACTATCATTTTTCTTCTTTATTTTTTTTTTGAGTAAAAAAGAAAAGGGGAAGAAATAATTAAGTCAGTAACAAAAAAGTGGGAGAGAGGGATTTTAGCGTGTAGGGTTAGAGTGAAGCAGAAGAAGTGGTGGGTGTAGGCAGAGAAAGGAAAGCGAGAGGAGGGAGAGTGGAGAGAATAAAAGCAGGCGGGGTGGCTTCTGGAAGGCGGTTCCCTTCGGACACCGGCGCGTTCGCGGACTGGGCGCAGTCCTCCTCCGCCGACCGGGGCGACGACCTCTGCCTCGGATTCAATGCGGGCGGCGGCAGCGGAGCCGCCGGGGGCGTAGTTTGGGCGGCCGCCGGGGGCTCCGCTGCAACGGGCGGCGGCGGGCGGCAGACCGTCAATTACGGCATCCCTGCCGATATGGGCACGGTGGTGCTGGCCTCCGCCGCGCCCTTCCTCCCGCAGCACCATCACCACGAAACATTTCTCTCTGCGGCGGCGACGGAGCCCCACCCAGCCATCATCCCCCTCCTCGCCGCTACCCCGTGCATAGTCGACGACGACACCCCCGGCGCCCAGGGGAAGCTAGGCGGTGGGATCCACGTCTGGCAACCGGCTCAGCCGCAGGCGACCACGTATCACCACCACGGTCACCCGTTTCCCCCACACCATGAAACCAACCCTAACCCTAATCCTAACCCTACCCTCTATAATTACCTCCGGAAGCCGGTGCCGATGCTGGAATCCAGAGTAATTCTCGGCGCCACCGTCGGCGCAGGTGTGTTCACGTGCCAGGACTGCGGCAACCAGGCCAAGAAAGATTGTAGCCACCGCCGATGCCGGACTTGCTGTAAGAGCCGAGGGTTCGACTGCTCTACCCACGTGAAGAGCACTTGGGTTCCAGCTGCACGCCGTCGCGAGCGCCAGCTAGCTGTTGCCGCTGCAGCGGGCTCCTCTACCTCCACCTCCACCTCCGCACCCAAGAAGGCCCGCCTTGTATCTTCTCAGCCCGCCACCGCCTCCCACACCTCCACTTCCAACACCACTCCTCGTAGCTTCGACACCACCTCCAGCCACCAAGGTAATTAATTAAAGCTTCTCTCTATTTCGCACCTCGCGACGTTTAATAGTTTCATCTTTCTCTCCTCACGCAGACGCCGGCGTCAAAGAGAACCTCCCCGGCCACGTGCGTGCCCCAGCGCTATTCAAGTGCGTTCGCGTGACGTCCATAGACGACGGCGAGGACGAATACGCCTACCACGCCATGGTCAAGATCGGCGGCCGCGTCTTCAAAGGATTCCTCTACGACCACGGCCTTGACGACGGCGGCGGCCACTCCGACGACGGAAAGGAGGGCTCCATACCGAACCTCTCGGAGCTACATCTCGGAAACCGCTTTGCCGGCGCTTCCTCATCGTCACCGATGCTGCCATCGTCGGACGCCTTCGGCGGCGGATTAGTTGGGAGCGCCAACTACGATAACCAAATAAACTGATGGATCATCCCGATGCTTTGTTGTAACAGTATGCTCCTTTATCTTCCTTCCTTCATTTTACTTGGGCGATTATATTTCCTCTCTTTAATTACTAAATAGTATTCATCTCATGGTGATAATATTGTCTCGTTTCTACCGGGCCATTATTCATCGCTGTCCAATCGACATTATTTTTTGCACTATTACTACCGTGCTCTTCTCTTTCCTTTCTAAATAGAGAAAGGAATTTGGTGCAACGTAAATTGCACTTCTTATGTCGCTCTTTGGGACATCTCCTGCCCTATTCGCGACCGTTTGCTTCATGTATAGTTTGACTTGCAAAGCTTCTTTGGTAGTTCTTTCGAGGGTAGCTTGTGTATGGCCAAGGGAGTTGCATCGAGATTGGTGGAGAATTTTTTTTTATCGAACTTTGTGTGTATTAAGTTCCAAGTTAAAGCATGGCTGCTTTCGGCTCTTTCTTTTCCAAGGCTGTATGGGTGGCTTGATATGGCCGCAAGCTTTCTGTTCATCCTGTTCCTTTTGTCATCCCGTCGTGTCTTGCCACTTCACATCATAATAGCTCGAGAATCTGGACAGTGTGTAGAATGGCGGTGTATAGGGAATGGTTTCATCAATGCAATAATGACTATGATGGTAATTGATTGATTTTATCATTTTTACTGGATTCTTTATTTGGCATGGTGGTAATCTCTATTCGTTCTTATCATTAGTTGATTATTTATGAGCACGACACCATGATTAACGCTTTGTATGTGCTTGACTTGAAGTGCAAAACCTGGGGGATAGAAATTTACACCATCTCTATATCTCAACATAACTTTTCATGTTTTACTTTAAGTTCACTTGCCAACTCATTTACTCATATTATCTTGCTCTGCAATAATTGTTCTTTCTGATTTTGCTGACTAAATCGTGACTATATTTTTGTCGTCAAGTTAGAATGCATAATTCTGATATTGCCTGATTAAATATGCTTTCTGTGGGAAGATAAATCTCATCATGATCATGCATAGACTAGTAGAGGACTCGATGAAATCATGTTTTTTTTTTCAAATTTTTTATTTTGCAAGTGTTTGGTTATAATTGTTCATGTTTACAGATAAACATGTTTGAAATTTTTAAATGTCTGGTGAACTGATGACTTTTATGCTCTATATGAATTTAAAAGAAGCTTCACGTGTTAATATTTATGAGCAATGTTCTTGAAGTATTCAAGATAGTGGTGATTTACCTTTTTTTTTATAAGGCCCTTATGAAAAATTGAAAATTAATATACTGAATATTTTATGTTTACAATTTCTTCCCATTCATGCAGTTCATGTTGGTTCACAAGTTTGATTGATTATTCAATTAAATATATATCATATTATATAACTAAAGTTATAGATACTTGGTATCAATTGTATTACCTTTTAAAAAAAAATATCTGTAGATAACAAGGTTTTTACCAGCAATATAACAGTTATTATTACATATTTATTTAGACAAAATAATATTAGTTCTATTAAGTTTCTTGAAAATGACTGTTATTTCTCCCTAAAAGATTTGTTCTAATGATAAAGGATTGTCATTAGTACTTCTTAATTTGGCATTAAAAGTTTTGCTGATACTTGGTCCACCATGTTGTCATTAGCGGATTTCTTATGATAATGATTTAATAGCAGAAAGATTGTGATAAAAATTTGTCACATATATAATTATAATCAATCCTAAAATACAATAATTCTTTTCTTATATTTGTTCTTTTATTGTCTCGTCCTCTTGATAATAACGGTTTTTTAGCTTTGTTCTTCATGGTGCATTTGATATTTTTTTTTTCTTTATGTAAATTTGTCTTTTTTTTGTATTTGACAAATGACACAATATTAAATGAATATTTTAATCTCAATTATATTCTACTTGCATATGATCAGGTTGAGAATACTCAGTCTGTAGTGATCTACACTCGTTTAGTACATATTTATATCTGTTATGGTGCTATTTTCTTGTGCATTTCAAATTTGCAATCTACTGAATAAGTATTTAGAGTGTTGAGCCATCCGTGCGTTCCTGTTTAACTTAATGATTTGTCTGATAACTCGATGTAAATGCAATGTTCTTTTAAGAATTTCCGTAGTTCATTCTACTAAGTTGAGATAATACATTTTTTTTCTCATTCTTTTTGTCTTATAACCTATTGGACTATAGTAGTATAATTAGACAGATCGAGAAAAGAACGTTGATGTGGTTGAGCTAGGAAAGACTTTAGGCAAGAACATAGTAAGAAGAAATCTTCAATTCGATGGTAACTACACAGAAACTTTTTGTTCCAGGAGTTGCACAGATATCTTGTTGGTTGAATAAATATTTAAGTCATGGTACCTAATTATCGAATGCTCTAATTAATTTGCTTTAGTCCATTATTTTATCAAGCTCATCGATGGATGTGTTGGTGGATATATCAGAGGCATATTTTGGCCTCAAAATCTGTTTAAACAGTTGGTGTCTGCATGGGTCTGAGGAAAGTATGCGTTGATCGAAAGAGAGTAGGAAGTGAGAGCGAAAGGTATATTGTGGATGGAGTTAGACTACGGTGGCAATCATCATGATAAAGACAGTAAGTCTAGTTGACATTAGTCTCAGTATTAAGCACCTTGTAAAGGGATTTAGTTGGCCGTTACTAAATGGAATAATGGTTGATTTTTAGGGAAATAGCTGGAAACACTCTTATGATGATTTGTTGGATTTTATTTGATTTATTTCTCTATAGAAGATTATGCGATTCATCGTGTGGGAATGTTTAGGACGCCGTATGAGTTTTTGCAGAATGGAAAGGGATCTAATTCGACTATGGATGCACCTCAAGAAATGTACTCGAGATTTGAGTGTCAAAATTTGATGAAGTCAATATGTTTGTTCTTATGCAATAGTCATAGTATTCAGGTTAGGAGCTTTCACGATTTATTTCTTCTGTGATGTTTTTAGGACGGATTGATAGAGGCGTTGGGAACGAACGAATTATCTTTTACCATCTCAAGTGAACGTGTGGGAAGGAATTTCTTGCTCATTTTCATGTATGGTCAGGCAACATATAGACGATCAAGTCAACCAGAGACAGCAGTGGCTATAGATGATGAGAAGAAACTGGCATGAGAGGTGATGAAGGATATATTATAGATTGCTTATTTGAGACCGAAAAATCCAGTGATGTGTACGTAGTATAACTCACAGATGCAGAAGGTCCTCAACTTCTAATTAATTTGTGATATACATTTTTAACTTATCAATTTTCTTCTTATTATTATTAGAAAATTTTAAAAAGCGGCAAAGTTAGTGTAATATATATTATATTAATTAGAAATGTGTAATGAGAATATAAAGGTCAAAGTGAAGTGTTGTTAATAAAGATAGTGTTATATAATTAATTTTAAGTTTCTAGTTTTTTATATTAATCATGAATGATGTTTTTTGAATATATCTAAAATATAGTATTGTGATGTATGTTATTTACAGATAATATTGTTTTAAATAGATAAGGCATGCGAAAGATTAAATGTGTGTTGTGCAAATTGGGGACAATATCTCTGAATCTTTAATGCGAAAGAAGAAAAAGAAAGTAAGAGATTGCGCGAAACATTGAGATAAAGACACACAAGAGAGAATAAACATAAGGAAAAAGGAGGAAATAAATTATTGTCATACGGCGGCGTGTCTAATTTATAAAATGGTCGAAGTATTATTAGAATATTTTTTACATAAGAGAATATATATTATTTCATTAATCCTTCGATAGACTTATAATGATTCTTATAAATAATGTTTAAATTTCATATTTGAAAAAATTGTAATAGAATTTTATTATAAAAATCATAATAGAATGTTATTATAAAAAAATCTCAACATTTTTTTTGTGGCGTTTCCCATATTGAATTTTATTCAGATATGGGTCACTCGTCAATTATCTTTATTTTGATGAATATTCACCTCTTTAAAGAATACAAATATCTAAGTAAAAGCCCATCTGGAATTTTAGATTCAGACTTCCTCAAGGGTCTAGTGACATGAATCAAATTCAACTAATATTTGAATTTTTCTGCGGTCATTAACTTTGTCAACATGTTCGTAGCATTGTTTGTAGTGTGAACATTCTCAAGTTAAATTTTTCAGAAGCTATTAGTTTTCTGTTCTTGTGAAATCTTATATCAATGTGTTTGGTTCTCGCGTGATACACTAGATTTTTCGTCAAATAAATAGTATTCTGACTATCAGATATATAACTTGACTCTATCATGTTGAACGCTAATTTTTTTTACTAACCTTGTAATCTACAAAACTTTATTCGTTGTTTCAGCTGTTGTTATGTACTCCGACTCCATAATAGAAAATGTTGTAGTAGACCTTCTAACAAATAGGTTGCTATGTACTCCGACATTATAGTAGATAATCTTGTTGCTATGAA